>LS566616.1:133424-167194 GCA_900490775.1 Pristionchus maxplancki | reverse complement strand
AATTTCAGAATTGGAGGCGATTTAGCTATTGTCAGTCTCTTCGTTCTTTCGATTGCTACAGAGTGTCGGAGACATGTGAATTATGCCTAGATGTTATTATTATTCATCAATGGAGACGGGAAATATGAGACTTGCCCTGCACTTTTCCTGATTGAAATAGGCAAAAGTCGTGGGAAAATCGAGTAAGAGATTAATAAAGAGGTTCAATTCGTGATTATTATGGGTTTGAAAGGGCAAAGATACGGGCAAGATAATCTCGATGATCTTTGAGGCAAAGCCATAGGAGGAAGCAGGATAGACATTTGTAAGGCGCAAATTTGCGCAATTTCGCCAGGACAAAGGCGTCGAGTCTCTTCATTTCGCGTGCTCTCTCGTCGCTCTGACAGCAGAGAGGCTGCGTGAAATGAAGAGACCGGTTCTTGCATCCGTATTTCCTACATCCCTCTGTTTGGGGATGGATGGGACCGAAAAATGACAAATCTTATACATGGAATGAAGCGAAAACTGTGATTGCGTTTCAACGTTTCGAATGTGTTTCACGAACAGAATAAGTGAAGCAGTGCGAGTGATGCTCAGTTCTTTCGCCGTAGCAGTTTCAAAAAACAATAACAAAAACAAAAACAAGTAAATAAAAACAAAAAATAACGCACCCATCAGCTTGCGCCGTCGGCTCGCCGTATTCCACCTCCTTGTCGGATTTGGTGGAACCGAAGTTCTGGAAAGAGAGTTTTACACCCTGCACCAATCTGTGGTTTGGCCTCAATGTGGTATATGCACCGCTCACCAGTTGCCACCTTTGGTAGAACTGCAGATCAGGCAATTTGCAAACTGCACCGACTCACCGACTCTTCCTGGGCGCTCACAGCGGTCGCCAGCAGCCATATGAAGCAGAGCAGCGGGAGCGCGCCCCGGCCCAGCTGCGGCAATCGCGAATCCTCACCGCCGCACCAGCGCCGGTGCCGCAGCCGTCGCATGGAGCCGCGCACTTTCCGCGCACCACAGCCGAGCTGCCGCGCACTTCCTGCAGGAGCAAGGGATAGGCCGCAGTGGGGCAGTGGGGAGTGATTGAGGGACTGCGAGGGGGAAGCCCCGCCCCCTTTGAGGGAGGAGGAGGAAGAGGAGGAAATACACGCACACGCATCGCGATTGGATTAGAGTAATAATAGCAGGCCTAATTTGGAGGATTTGACGATGAAAACGATCGAAGCCAGTCAAATCGGATGTAATTTGAGAAATATCGTGATAAGATGATAAGGAAAATGGGGGTTCGATAAGGGTTTCGGGCCTTTTCTGCACTGGAACGCGATTCAAATGAAATTGGACCAATGCGTGATAAATGGAGGTGAAAAAGAGGACGAAGGGCTCGAAAAAGGAACGCGAAAATGCAATTTCGAAATATCGAAAACAAACAGTGTGTGAGAGGTGTACTGCGCACTCTTGGTTCGAGAATTGTAAAAAAAAAGCGCGATTGCAACAAAATTAGCCCAAGATTTCAGAAAAGGAAGGTGAAAGAAGGATTGGTCCTAAATTCCGCAAAGGAACGCGAAAATGTAATTTCGAAATAACGAAAACAAACAGTGTATGAGAGGTGTAGTGCGCACTCTTGCTTTGGGAATATTCAAGAGTAGGGAGAATTATTTAGAAAGGAAGACGTGAACTGGACAATTTGCAGCAAAGGATCGACAAACCTGCTGTATTACTGTTGTTTCCTTGTTCGAATTGTGAGTTTTAACCAAGAGAAGCCAAAAAAAATGTCACAGCTTGCTGATCTGAATATATAATGTATATCTGAAACATAACCAGAATATCTTGCAAAAGCGCCAGCAAAAGTCCAGGTTGGGCTATTATTAACCGCGCAACGAAAGCCGAAAGCCCTTCATCATCAAAGAGTGGGCTTTACGAGAAATAAAAGAAACACTCTCCTGGTACTGCATGTTCTCTCACTGGTTTGCGTGACGAGAGAGCATGCAAAATGAGGAGGGTTAGGTTCTCTTCATTCCGCATGCTTTCTCGCCGATTAGAGAAGTAAAAGAACGCAAAGAATGCGGAGGGTCATTTATCGCGAAGCCGAGGCATTTCGCAACTCTCGAAGAAAGCTGGCTAAGAGTCGGGTACTGGGTGCATTTTGGTCCGAGTCGAAAGCGCTCTCTCCGTTTTGCCTGCTCTCTCGCTTCTATGACCGACGAGAGAGCAGGCTGAATGAGGAGAGGCGCAAGTTGGAGTATCAATGAGTTATGGACTCTGCGTGATCTCTAGAGGGTCAGATAAGCGAGAGAGCGTGCGGAATGAGGAGAGCAGAGAAGAGGGCTAAGCGAAGAGAAAAGAACGCCCGCCGGGGCATCAATCATGCGGAAACATCAGCAATATTCGGAGCTCTCTCATTTTTGCACGCTCTCTCGTCAGTCAGAGAAACGAGAGAGCACGCGAAATGGAGAGAGCAAGACGGCAACATTGCTTAGCTTCCGCGCAGTTATACGTCAGAGGAAATGAAGAAGCCTAATTCTTTCCGAAAATACATCATTCTAGGCTATCTTCTACTCGTTTTTAGCAGGATTTTTCACAATTTACTAACAAATTCTTGCTAATTTACAAAGAATGCATCATGATGGCATCTTCTGGCCTAGGATTGACAATAGCTGAATACTGAATATGAGAAGCTGCTATAGGAAACAGGAAATGAATGACTTGTACTTATTAATTCGGATGAGGCATCATTCTTAGGTAATTAGGTCTGGGTGGATTAATCTGAGCTGCCGCGAGAGGAAATGACTCGGATATGCGCGGAGAATGCGGGTCTGGCATTATTACTGGGCTTGAGATTAAAGATTAGAGAATAAATCGCTGTCTGAAGCTACTAGTGAGGAAATGACTTGGTTATGTACAGAAAATTAGATCCGGATCTGGGAAGATCTTCGATGAATCGACACGGAACAGAGAGAGCACGAACGATGAGAAAGGAGCAATTCCATAAATTGCTTGCAGGTGGGATGCATTATACTCTACACTTTCGTCGAAACTAGGAAATGGTGGAAAGGTAGAAGTGCCAAAGAGCAGGCTACTTGATAAATTGCCACCTGCAGGTGAGACGTGCAATAAAAGGGAGAATGTTGCGTCATCACTACGACATACATTTTCACTAGGACACAATATATAAATTGCCATCATGTAGGTGCGAGAAGAGAATTCTACGTCATCAATGACTAAGCGGCACTACAATTTTTGGGACGCAAAGGGTGAAATCGGGAAAAGGTGAAGAAAAGTCAAATCTAAAAAAATCCTACAGCACGAAATGTCAAATAAGGAGATTTTGACGTCATCAATGAGCTCACACGAAAATCGGCAGAAAAGGTGAAAAGAAACACGCGTGTGCCGTCGAATCAGAGGGTAATTTGAACAACCAAATGGTTCCGCGCTTTATTAAATGAAAATTCTCTCTCTAAAAAGATATTTCACGTCATCAATGACTAACCTCTATGGAAAAGGTGAAAGGAAACACGCGTGTGCCATCGAATCAGAGGGTAATTAGAGGCAACCAAATAATTCCACGTTTTATTAAATGAAAATTCTCTCTCTAAAAAGATATTTCACGTCATCAATGACTAACCTCTAAGGAAAAGGTGAAAAGAAACGCGCGTGTGCCGTCGAATCAGAGGGTAATTAGAGCCCGACAAAGGAGTGAGAAAGAGAGTTCGACAAGAGTTTCTCTCCACTTTTCTCAAAGAATTTCCGAAACGCTTAGATCTTTGAAATTTTGGGACGTCAATGGGAAATTAGAGAAATGTGGTGAGGATCTTTGCAAATTGGTGGAGCTCAATAAAATGAGGTATGTTTCAAGAAGGAATAATGGGAGAAGTGCGTTGCTTGACTGCAATATCACCTTGTTCTCTTGTTTTGTACAACAAAACTTTGTCTTTGTACTCAAGGTGCATTCTGATTTCTGGACTATCTTAGCACAGTAATCAAGCCAAAACCTTGAAAAAGGTGTCCCAAAGTGCCCCATTTAGAATGAAATTACACAGAGGTTCACAGTGTGCATAAGAGATCTCTTGTAAATCACAAGTACTGAAGTGTTGAGCCTGGTTGGAAGATGAAAAAATAAATTTAACTTGCATACGGGGTGGCTCATATCAAATACTGGACAAGAAATCACGTTGTAAATCGTGTCGCGACCGTCTGGTAAATAGCCTCAATGCAAGAGATTCGGAAGCGAAAAACATGGAATCTCAGATTCTCGGTCTCTCACTTTCGCCTGCTCTCTCGCTCCCTCTAGCCGACTAGAGAGCACAAAAAAGCGAGAGAGCGGAAGAATTGAGGTGCGAATAATAGAGACCGTCTGGTGAAAGGGGACCAGGAACCCATGAATGGACCCGGTACGTCAGGCACCGGCCCAAGGAACCAGAGATCGGAACCATTATGGTTCCAAAAAGCCGGCAGACTGGCTGATTCTTTGGCTAAAGTCTGCAGATTGGACCAGAAACCAAAGAGGAGAGGGCTGAAAATGATGAAACCCGAGAAGCAAAAGACTGCAAACTTCCTATTTCTCCCATCCTCCTGACTTTTTGATCGAAAAGCACATACTGAGGTCAAATAAGGGACTAGGTCTCTCGAAATCGCGTGATCTCTCGTAGGTCAGACAGAACGAGAGAGTGCGTGAATTGGAGAGACACAGACAATTCAGGGCGCTGCAATGCGATCTCATATGGAAATCTGAGCAAGGAGCGCCTGATAGGACCAAGGTGATTGCATAATAATGACGTCATTTCCTGCACGAAACCAACCCAAAACTCGCCAAAACTGCAAAAGTGCATCGGAAGAGACAATAGAAGTGCATCGTTGATGCTTTGCGGCTTGATTTTCGAAATAAAATGCCCTGACTCTCTCCATTCCGCACGCTCTCTCGCCGGTCAGACGAAAGAGGCTTCCGGGTCTAATGTTTCAATGGGACGTCTGCGAATCTGAGCGCGCGCTCTCGATTTCGCACGCTCTCTCGTCGGTCAGAGAGGCGAGAGAGTGTGGGGAATGAAGACACGTCAGAGATGGAAAATGTAGCTTTTGCGTGGCATTTCTAGTACAAATGGAGCCGGAAGAGTGCAAGATGCGGATAATTGAGGCGTCGCGCCTTTTCGAAACGCGTGTGGAATAAGAGGAATATTTCGCAATTGAACTAGGCGAGAGAGCACGCAAAAGTGAGAGACGGAGAAAGTCGTAGCAGAGATTTCGACAGGCGTGACGATTATTTCCTGAGGAATTAGGATGGATACTGGGAAAGATCAGGCGTACAATGAAAATGGTCGTGTACCCCGAATATACGAGAGACCATGGGGAAATTTCGATTGATTTTGTTAAAAAGGAGGAATGAGATAGTCGGAAAGCGCGAGAAAGACGTATCTATAATGCAGAAATGGTCTAGTACCCCGGATATAGGAGAGGCGCATGTGGATATTGCGAGAGAGTTTGTGAAAAAGTGAATGAGATAGTCAGAAAGCGCGAGAAAAGACGTGTAATGGAGAAACGGTCGTGTACCCCGGATATAGATAGGAGTGGCTATGGGGAAATTTCGATTGATTTTATGGAAAAAAAAGAGAATGAGGTACTCAGAAAGCGTGAAACATAGAGTGTGTGACATAGTTTGACTGGTGAGAGATCCAGCGACATAGGAAATGATCTTGTGCCCCGGATATAGGAGAGGCGCATGGGGAAAATGCGTAGATTTTGTGAAAAGAAAGGGAAATTAGATAGTCAGAAAGCGCGAGAATAATGGACCGTATAATGGAGAAATGGTCGTGTACCTCCCGGATATAGGAGAGGCGCATGGGGAAATTGCTGAATAATTCAGGGGTGCAGATCATTGAATGGGGGCAGGCCAATGAAAGGAGATGTGTAGAGGTGATGTGAGGGATCTTCATTCCTCTTCCTCTTTTGCTGGTTAGAGAGCAGGCAGAATGGAGAGAGTGTTGAGGTGATAGGAAAAATGGTCTGGCTCTCCTCATTCCACATGCTATCTAGTTGGTCAGACAGGGTGAGAGAGCGTGTGGAATTGAGATAGTCGGAAAGGATGAGGTGATGTGAGGAAGGAAGCGTTTCAATTGGTCTTCGACTGAATTGAAACGGAAGATGGACAAGAATTTTAAATGCGGGGTATGTTTCATCGGTCGAATATGAGAACTAGTGGCAAATCAGGAATAATGGGAGTGTTATTGGAGTTACAAAAATATTTAAATTATCCAAAAGATGCGCCAAATGCGAACCAGGTATTGTTAAAGGAGATTTTAGGGTCCTGGCGCCTTTTCCCGGTTCTACAGTCCGGTTCTCCTAGTACCCGGTCCACAATCTCGTCTATTTATACACAGTGAGCTAATCTTTTGAGGAAAAGGAAACGCAACGACTGTGGGAATGAAGAAATCCGATCGGCTTACAAGTTGAGCGAACGAAGACTGCGTCTCTTCATTTTGTGTGGTTTCTCGTGGGTCAGAGAAACGAGAGAGTGTGTGAAATGAGGAGAGTGGGCAAGACTTCGGACTCTGTGTGATACGCTGACAAGTTCAATGTCTCTCAATTTTGCCTGGTCTCTAAGAGATCAGAGAAAAGAGAGAGCGTGTGAAATGAGGAGAGGACCCCGAACTCTATTTGATACGCTGACAAGTTCAACGTCTCTCCATTTAGTGTGGTCTCTCGTGGGTCAGAGAAACGAGAGAGTGTGTGAAATGAGGAGAGTGAATCTTGGAAGACAAATGAACGACGTAAGCAGTGACGTTGAGTGGGGAACCTGAGAACAAGGGAACGTCTGTGGTTCCGGGTGCCGGGATCTGGGATCTGGGGTCGGGACCGGAACCAGAGAAGGGATATCCAGGGTTCCGGGTGCCGGGATTTGGGATCTTGGGTCGGGACCGGAACCGGAAAATCCGGGGATGTCTAGGGATCCGGACGAGTTCTAGTGAAATCTTGCATTGAACTCGAACAGGCTTCGGAGTAAATGAGGTAGAATAATTATTGCTGGAGTAGATAAGCGAGTTGAAACAATTAGGCTAGGTGATTTGCTGTTGATGATTGTTTTGAAAATACCAACGATCAAAGGCAAAACAAAAACAACGATCAAAAACAAGACAAGCGCCGTCATCCTGGCACGCGACACTAAGTAGGCCACACATCGTATCCATGGTGCAGCGAGACAAAGGATAGAGGTTGAGAGACAAGGGATTGGAGGAAAAGGAGGGGAGAAACGAAAGGAATTTACTACTATCTATCATAATATTTCATTAGATATAACAAAGGTTAATGCACAGACAGGGAGTCGAACCCGGGAGTCGAACCAAACTAGTTGTATTCCAATGCGAAAAGAGATGAGTTTCACTGGTTATCTAATCATGATGGAATCGCAGAGTCCCTTATCATAAACGCAAGGAATGTTGGCATACACCACGAATAAAACGTTCCGTTTCCCGACTGTCCGAGGTTTGTACAAAACCTCGAACCGCTGAAATACTCGCTGTGCGCACTCTATACCTTTTCCAAAATGGTTCACGGTGATGTCTTGGTTAGTTAATGTAATAAAAACACCACAATATATGCAAAAACAATTAGAAACAAAAACAAAAAGGGGCGGAGCCTGCCGTTTTGTGCGCGTTTGTCGAAAGACGCGTGTATCGTGTGCCCGGAAGGTTTTATTTCTATGATAGTAGAACTTGCATTGCCGCTATATTAAAATTAAAATTAAAATTAGACCAAGTAGGCCATACATCGTATCCATGGTGTTGCTAGACAAAATGAGGTGGTCTGACTCTCTCGATTTCGTATGCTCTCTCATTTTGTCTGACTTCTGAGAGAGAATGGGAATTAGAGAGAGAGACAGAGCGGTGGTGCGAGGCAAAGAAGACACGTGTAGGGAGAAGCAACGAAACGGTTTTCGATCAAATGAGTTTCGCGATCAATATAATATTGGTGGATTGGAGGATGATTTAGTGAACGTCGATCATCGATTATAGCAATAAAACAAATAATCAAGCGTTTTTGATCCAAGACCACAGTAGGTCACACATCGTTTCCATGAAAATTTGGGACAAAAGAAGGAGAAACGTGAGGAATGCGTTTCAATCTCTTCGAAACGGGATGAGTTTCACGATAACTACGAAAATGATTGATTGGATGATGACATAGTCGTAGGATATCAATGAATGCAACAAAAATAATAATAAATACTTATTTTAAGTCGATCACACATCGTTTCCATGAAAATTTGGGACAAAGGTATAAGAAACGTGAGGAATGTATTTCAATCTCTTGGAAATGGATGAGTTTCAGTGTACTATAATAAAAATGAATTCGCAGAATGATTTAGTGGTTATCTTGAGTCTGTTCTTACAAAAACCAATAATCATAAGTTCGTATTCAAGACCGCAGTATGTCACACATCGTCTCCATGTCAATTTGGGACAAAGGGAAGAAGAAACGTGAGGAATTGGAGGAAAACAGACACAATGTATGTTTTTCTCGTAATAAAGCAAGGCTAACAGTGTTAGTCTATCAGTTATAAGATCAAAACAAGGAATAAGGAACTACATCTGACAAAGTAGATAACGGAAAATGAGGAAGAAAGAACAGAACTACAAAAACAAAACACGTTTAGTGCGAATTAGCACGGTATGGTGGCAATCAGGAGGAATATGTTAACGCTATTTTAAGTTCCGGAAGCGAAATTTCTCCTCAATAGGCTGCTGTGACTACGAATCCACGCAAGACTATAGACTGGATGAGGAGGAGGATGTAAGAAAGCGAGACACTAGCAGGAGAGCAGGTGGGAGATTGTAGGCGTGGTGGGAAAAAGAGCAGGATAAAGGGAAAAATAAGAGCGTTGGATTAAAGTAATACTGCGCGTGTCTATTATTGAAGAAAATGAGCTAAAAAGGAAACCACTTGAAGGGAGTTTCTTAGCAGGAGAGCAGATGGGAGATTGTAGGCGTGGTGGGAAACATGGGAAGGAAATGAAGCGATCTTAGCAATGGCCCCGACTTTACTGGCTAAAATTTTTGCTAAAGACGTTTCTAAAGCGATGGCAGCAATGTGAAAGATAATCATCTGTTGACGATAGGCACTTGTCTCTCCTCATTTCGCGTGTTCTCTCGTCTCTCTGACCGGCGAGAGATCATTCGAAACGAGAGAGGCGCGTGCCGAATTGTCATCACTAATAGGCACGTGTACCAAGAATCGAATAAGGAATCCGCCTTTTCATTTCGCGTGCTCTCTCACCGGACCGAGAGACGAGAGAGTGCATGAAATCAAGAGGCTTCTTCACTTATACATCCCTAGTAGTAGAGCTCGAAATATGAGTCGCCGTCTCCTCATTCCCCACGCTCTCTCGTCAGTCGACAGGGCGAGTGAGTGTGTGAAATGAAGAGACGGCGACTCATTTTTCGAGCTCTACCTAGTAGCAAACCGACATCTGCACAGGTGAAAACAGTTCC
Source organism: Pristionchus maxplancki (assembly GCA_900490775.1). Lineage (NCBI taxonomy): Eukaryota > Metazoa > Nematoda > Chromadorea > Rhabditida > Neodiplogasteridae > Pristionchus > Pristionchus maxplancki. The sequence continues at coordinate 157,736 of LS566616.1, read as the reverse complement.
TTTCAACGGCTAGTTTCCATCTTGCGGAATACGAAACTGAACAAACGCGGTAATGAAGAAGATAAGCAGATGAAAATGAACGAATAACAGGTGTTGAAAAGCTGCATTGAATGCTAGATGTATCAGTGGATAATGATCACGAATGGAGGAATGGTCTGACTCTCTCACTTTCCCCTGTTCTCTCGCTTCTCTAACCGACGAGAGAGCATTGCGAAATGAGAGAGTCAGACGATTGTTCCACGAATGACAGTTGTGATAGATAAGAAGCAGCATGTTTTCGAAAATAAGTATCGAACTGGTTCTGGCTTTGCAGGAAATGGTCTTTCGGTCTGTGTGTGTTCTCTAAAGTCAGAGAAGCGGGGAGATCACGCAGAATTGCAAGCGTCGATACTAGAGTGCGAAGTACGGTCGTCTCTTCATTGCGTACGCTCTCTCGCCCGGTCGCCCCGTGAGAGAGCGCGCGGAATGAAGAGACGATTACCCGTATTTCGCACTCTAGTCGATTGTATGAATGCTGATTGTGATACTGCGGAAGTCGCCGCATAACAGGTGATTTCCTAGAGGAAACCGCGCCGTTTGAAACAACTTTGCGGAAGATTAAAGGCGGTGCGAAGCTCGTACCATTGATGAGAATGCATGGAGGTTAGATGAGAGAGAATGGGAAACTGAGCGGAAGATCATAGCGCTCAGAAAGAATCGCATCTCTAACTGACGAGAGAGAGTGAAGAATTGAGAGAGATCGAGATCATAGCTCGGACTCCCATGAGGATGTAATGGAATGGGCGCACTCTCTGGCCGCGGAAAAGAATAAACGTCAAGCCAGTCTCTCATCCTTCCAGTCTCATCCTGTTTCCTGATTCCCTGCAAATATAAGGAAACAGAGATTCGGATTCTGATTGATGCGGAGTTTGAACAATGATGGAGCCAAACTAATGAGATGAAGATCTAATGCACTGTGTCCACAATTTCATTAGAGATAGCAAAGGTTAATGCACAGACCGGGAGTCGAACCCGGGGCTTCCGCAGGAGTACTACCACTGAACTACCTGTGCACCTGTGCTATCTGTTTCCTGTGTGAATGATACTCTCAATTGGAGTCACATGGAAGCCCAAGGCAGATTATTGTTTCCTGGTCGTTATTTCGAGAGTCGTCGAAGGTATGTTTCACAAGTTCTTCCCAAGGCAAGAAATATAATGATGAATTCCTATCGTTTTTAGAACGAAAAACCAAAAATCACGCAGAGGGATGAATTCACATGAGGATCTAATGGAATGGGCGCACTCTCTGGCCGCGGAAAAGAATAAACGTCAAGTCAGTCTCTCATCCTTCCAGACTCCCTGTTTCCTGATTCCCATCTATGTGGATACTCGTTCGGAGTTTGAACAATGATAGAGCTAAAACTAATGCGAAAGACAGTTTAAAATGAGGATCTATGGGCATACTTTCTGGCCGCGGTAGAAGAGGGAGGAGGAATATGCCAGGTCGCTCGACATTCTCGTCTTTTATTCTGAGAAATCTACGAAAAAATTCTAGAAAACACACAACCAGTGAGAGTTACTGGTTGGTATGGTTCAAAAGTTCTCCAAAAGGTCAGGAGAAACCTTTTTACAATACTCGACTTGCTGTCTCTAAAAAAACAAAAATCAAAGACCTATTGGGATTTAGTGATTTAGTTTTCATAAAAAAGATATTAGAGCGCACTCCGATCGCCTTCCTCAAGTAAGCGAAATTCTTCCACTTCGTTAGGAGCTGCAGATGTGTGAAAAAAAGCTATTTCTTGCGATGCCACCCCAGCTCAGTTTACTCTGAGTAACAGGCATCCGAGAAGGCACTCAGGGGGAGGAATGATCTGACTCTCTCATTTCGTAATGCTCTCTCGTCGGTCAGAGAAGCGAGAGAGTACGGGGAAAGTGAGAGAGACACTCAGGAGGCCTTGTAAGTGCGGCGTCTGATGGTATCCAGCGCTACTCTGAGGAACTGGCATCTCAGGCGGTCGGAGATAGGGATGGCAAGACATGACTCTCTTCATTCTGCACGCTCTCTCGCCTCTCTGACCGGTGAGAGAGTGCGCGAAATGAAGAGAATTCTGAGTGCTGCTTCAGTCAGGATCGTGTGGTACTCAAGTACACTAAACTCTTCGTTAGGGTGGCTCCCCTCTCCTCCCCCAAAACACTATCTCGTCCCTAGATTTTACTTCGAAAAACGAGATTTCGCCAGGCCCAAAACGAGATTTAGATACGTGGATAACGGGATTCGGAAGACTAACACGAGTCGAGTTCGGATGATTAGGAAACTGAGGGAGGTCCAGAGAACGAAATGACGTGGTAGCACTTCATTCGAAGCATGACAAAGTAGAAAATCTTCAAAGAACAGCAAGGATGAGAAGTGAACGTTAATTTCTTATCATTTTAGCTAGCAAGGCCATCTCACACTATCGTATGATGTCTAATGGTTCGAAGGTGTAAAAAGCGATTATTTCACCAATAATTTCGAAAACTTCAGAGAACGAACAATGATTCGAGATGAACGTGCGATTCGCAAAGTGGCGTCGAAATAACGATGATTGCACGAACGTTTTCAGGATTTTAGCGGCTTTTAGAACTTAAGAGCAATTTTAGCGGCTTTGGGAACTTGAAAGAACAACCACCCTCGTAATGGTTATGTGCAGTGACATTTTGGCCTTTATGAATGCTTAGAGCTCAACAGTGTATGCTAAAAGTCACTCAGTATTAAGGGAGTGATCTTAGCTAGGTAAAATCAGTAAAAATACGTCCCCTGATGAGTTTCAGACGTCCTATATTGATCCTTGAGCTTGGAATTGATATTATGTGACGCGCAAAATACACAACACAGAGACAAAAATGAAGCCGCGAGGCTAGCGAACCCACTAGAGTAAAACCACCCACATAGTAAAATCCGGTGTATGATGAGCCCAGGGAAAGTAAATAAAAGAAGCACTGAAATATAAGTCCGGGATTGACGCAGTGCGGAGTTGGTCTATGAAATAGGAGTCATGACTCTCTCAGTTTCGCACGCTCTCTCGCTCTGCCTGTCCAGCGAGAAAGCATCAAAAAATTAGAGAACCAGACAAAGTTGGTCCATGAAATCCGAGCAAAATAGAGAGAGGGAGGATCCAGTGGTCTCTGCAGAAAATCTGGAGGAAAACAAGAAAGGTTGTGGGAAAATCTAACATCTGTGGCATTTAAACTAGGGATAGCTTCGCAATATCTTCATTTGTCACGATCTTTCACCGGTAAGAGATACGAGAGAGCATGCAAAATGAAGAGAGGGAGTTTTTGACAAGCTATCTCTAATTCAAATTCGATAATACACTGGATTCAATAACGGGGAATGCAATCCACAAGAAAGGCCAGAGTTCGGAAATCCAAGGCATCGTTTCTCTGGTTGGCGACAGTTTATGTGCAATCAAGAAAGGAAGTCAGAAATCAAAAAAAGGGAAGTGAATAATTACTGTGAAAAGGTCAAAGTTACACTATTCAACCGGGATTTTGAGATACTGAAGCACACTAAACTGGTTAGGATGGTGCCTCACTCGCTATTTTGCGCACTATCATCTGCCTTAAAGAGACTCAGACCACTCGAGTCCACAGGAGTCCAGAAATCGAATCCGGGAGTCCAAAGAGGACACTGTTAGGCAAGCGCGCGCGTGACATAATGGGTCTGGTGCCTCAGCGGCCAGACCTATTTACCTTGAGGCCTGAGACAGATTTGAGACGCGGCTACCAATTTCCCCTCTTCCGCTCCCGGTCAGGCGCATTTCACATGGAACACGGGCGGAATCTTAGGAATCTGGAGAATGCGGTCTCTCTCTTAGAGATAGAACGCTGTTTCGAAAAGACAATTCGGAAGTAAATAATCTGTGATAATTTTAAGGACCTTGTCAGCCGCATTTCACATGGGACAGGGAGGGAATGTCAGGAACACAGATCTCCATTTCGAGTACTCTCTCAGTTCGGAGATGGGAACACTAACGGGCACTAACAGTTGATGAATTCTAAAGTAAATAGGATCCAACGGTGATTGCTAGCATTGATCAGGCGCATTTCACATGGAACACAAAAGGAATGTCAGGAAAGCACTGGAATATGGAGAATGCGGTTTCTAAATCCAAAAAAAATATTTTTGACAACGAAGGGAACGAGAACTCTAAGGCATCAACAGCATCAAGCGTGAACAGATTATGTTGAGTTTCAGTGTGAACGTGTAAGCGAATGATTAGCGCAACATTAGTTCTGGGCTCGAGTATCGAACAAAAATTATTATTGCGTAAATTGTCTCGGTGAACTCAGGATCGCTCTGGCATTCAGGAATTCCTCTCAGATCTTCAGGTATTCTGAATCCAGCTCATAAGTGCACCCTACCACGCACGTGAGGCGTGAATGATGTCTGGCATTAGACATTCCTCCCCAGGAATATTTGAAGTGTTTGAATTCCCGCCGAAATAAAAAAAAAATCAGGAAACTTGGTCATTTCGTGTAGAGACTTTAGGAATTATGAAATAACACTAAAAATAAGCATGTTTAATTTGAGAAATGGCAGGCATTGGACATTCCACCCTCTTTCCATAGATCAGCGCCCTAAGTTAGTTACACGGGACCTAAAGCACCTAAAGTGAGCAAATAAGATCGCAACATTGCCTGGTCAAAACAAAATGATCATCAACATTTGCCACTGCCTTCAGCAATCGCCAACCAGAATGAAAAAAACCCTATTAGTGTTCTCTGACCCAGCAAGTTGACAGGCCACGAAAACCATTTATCGGCTTGTCCCATAGATCGAAACCTAAACCCCTCATGGGATGCGCACATAGGAGTAAAACGGAGTCAAAACAGAGACCAATTTGATTTATTGTACTCTCGAAAGTAGCGCAAAGTTAGAGTTAGAGCATGTGGAGCCAGTGAGAAGGGTGATGGGACGTTTAGGAACCCCCGTTTAGGAACTCGCGATTGGTGACGTTTAGGAACCCACCTCCCCCCGCGCGTCCTCTCTCGCTCCTCCGCCTCCGAGGGGGTTCCTAAACGGGGGCTCCTAAACGTCCCATCACCGTGAGAAGAGAGGCATTGAGAGAATAATCGCCGGAAGAAAGCCGGTAAATAGAATTCGAATTACAGATAATAGTGGCAATAATGGACCGGCTCTCATGATAGATTGGCGCATGAATGGGATAAATGGGGTGACCGAGTGAATAACAGTTTTTTTCTATGATGATTGGGTTTCTACAGGTCAGAGATACATAGGCTAGGCGGTAGAACAGTGCTGAAACAGGAGAAAAGAATACATCTTTCACAAATGGATTCTACAGGTCTGATGTGAGGTTTAGGGGGATAGGACAAGGAAAGAGGCATGGAATGACGAACACATCCCACGCATGTTCTACTTTAGTTAGGACAAAAATAGAAGTATGTTGGAATCATGAGTCAGAAACATCGAAACAAATGAGGAACTGAGAAAAAACACGTCATGAGGCATGGAATGGCGAGCGCATGAGTGCAGAAAATACGCCAAAAAAAGATTTTTTAAAGGAATATCGAGAGCTTATCAACGTGGAGATATTGAAGGAGCAAGGACGCATAAAACAAGTCTAGAAGAATGCGAAATGTCTGAAGATTGACTTAAAAATGGAAATTTTCAGGGGTCTTGAGAGAATAGAAGTCTAGAAAATGGCTCAGAAATCACGCCAATACGGAAGAAAATAAAGACAAGAGGATTCTGGAACGTCAGGGGCTTTTCACCCTGGAGGCATAGGAATAATAACAAGGAATCACGCCCGGAGACTCAAAAATCACGAATAAGGAAGAATTCCGGAACGTCCAGGGGCTTATCAAAGAATGCAGCTCCGGCCTCAATAATAAAGCGCGATAATCGACGATTCTCTACTCCTTCGCATGCCACAACTAGACTACTCTCCTGGTTTTCCCTGCTCTCTCATCATTCTCTGACAAGCAAGGGATAGAGAAGGACTGGGAGACTCGTGGAGGAGCAAAACAAGGCTCTCAGGCGGCGCCCAAAACAAGAGGCCACAGTTATGATTATGTTTTGACCCCCTCCTCATGATGAGAAAACGAGAGGAAGTGGGAGAAAAAGGGAGGAAAAGCACGAGAAATTCTAGAATGAGCAAGGTAGGAGATAATGGTAAAGTTGCAATCGGAATCAAAGCATTTCGCTTGCTGGGGAACGCCGAAAAGGCGAGCAATCGTCTGTCTCTCTCATTTTCGCGCACTCTCTCGCTTCTCTGATCGACGAGAGAGCATCAAGAAATGAGAGAGTCTGACCATTCCTCGAAAAGGCCTATATTACCCAAGCTGGTTAGGATTCCTGTTTTCTAGGGCGCTATCAATGTAATAAAGGTCTGGATCAAAGTTGGAGCCGGATGGAAGAATTCCAAGGGCTACCTTTTTCCAGCTCGAAAAGCAGAGAGGACCCCGAGAATTGGCTCGGCAGAAGCAACTAAGCAACAGTGCCGAGGGCCCGCTATTGTTTCAAATGAAGGAAAAGGATGGACTCTCTCCATTTCGCGTGCTCTCTCGGCTCTCTGACTGGAGAGAGATGGCGCAAAATGAGAGAGCCAGACTGAGAGGAATGAAGGATGAAAAGGCAGAAAAGGAGGCGCTTCTTCATTTCAAAGTCCAACGAAGCGGACGACGTCATCTGAGATTAGTGGAGGTTTAAACGTTTAAACTCGACTTAGAAAACCGAGCATGACAGGAAAAAAAAGATGGAAACAAACAAACGCTGGGTTGAGTTTCGCGCGCCCTTCAATAAGTGAGGTGAATAGAAGTTAAGATTCTTGGTATCGACTTTGATTAGAATAAAATCAATTCCTAATTGGGCTGAAATTTTTTTACGATCGCAGTATCAATCGGACCAGACGATCCTAGACTAACACAAAAAACTTTAAATTCACTATCGCCCCGCGGGGCCTATCGCTCAAAATAGGGACACTCGCTAGTAGTCCCTCAGCAGGTCATGTTTTGGCTCGACGAACAATTCCTTACTGGCCCAGACTGCCCTATTGCGCAAAAATTTCTAGAAAATCACGCATCCTAATTCGAAAATAACCTAAAACCCAAAATTGACAGGCTGCCAAACATCTCACACTCGCCCACACTCGACATCTGACCACTGGCCTTCTTCGTTCTCTGACTCTCTCCATTCCGCACGTTCTCTCGCTTCTCTGACCGACGAGAGAGTACGTAGAATGGAGAGAGTCTGAGAGAGGCGAGATGCATGTTTCTTCCCATCTCGACACTTCCCCCTCACTACTCCGTCATTTCTCGGTTCACTTCCATCGGCGATCCCCTCGAGACCACTAGTCTATTTTGGACAGGGCGAGCATTCGGAAAAGGCGGAACGCTGGTGCACCACGAGTACTGTAGTTTGATAGGATCGCTGGATACGGTATTCAGGATTGATACATGAGTTCAGAAATAAAGTCAATTCAACATTTATCTTGGAGACAGAGAAAGAACGAAATGGATGAGCATTGAAACGGAGGTTCGTTAAATTTGGCGAATCGGTATGTAGCAGGAAAAAGAGTGAAGCATGGGGACGGGGTTAGCTCTCATCGATTCTAGCTTCGCAATCCTTTCAGTTGAACCATGGAAACAGTGCTGAACGCATCATCCCAATAAATGTCGAGCATCGCATCACTTATTCGATCGTCATATCGATAAGGAGCCGGATTAAAATTATCCATCCGTCTGAATATTATCCCTGCAGTCGCAGTGAATTTGCCGACTTCGGATGTAGACGCACGAAATTTGATGCACTTGAACACCGTTGACTGACGAACTAACTGAAATTGCATTTATGAAATGTTGAGCATTAAAATTTGTAAGAGACAATCTCTAAACTACTTTTTTTAAAAATACAAACTTACTTCAAATGCTCGTTCAATATCTCGAGCTGTACAGTTGCACCTTCCCAATGCTACGGTTTTCGATTGAGAGATGAAGTGGAAAAGGAGCTCATCGTTGATGAGGCTTTCGTGTTTAGGATTCTAAAATAACTTGTTGTTGTTGTTGTTGTTGTTGTTGTTGTTGTTGTTTTTGTTATTGTTTTTAAAGCATACCGGATCTGATTCGGCCGAACTATTGAGCTCTATTCTCACGATTTTCGGAAGGTTCATTAGAATTCTTCTTGTACGCAGTATTTTGTGAGTTGAACGAATTCTGTTCCACGAAAGACATATTTTCGCTCTTTTTACATCAATCACTTTTCCAATCATCGTTGCAATGAAACTGGAATTCGTGGTATGAATAATATTGAAAATTTGGAGAATCCATAAAATAAACGCACTCTCCAGAAGAAACGTTGCCGCGGATGAATTTTAAATTTAAATGATGGATCTTTAATGTGGTCAGAATACCCAGCAGAAGAATTAGGTCATCCTGATCAACGTCTTTCTTATCGATCTGTAGAATGTTAGGATAATTAATTAATTAATTAATTAATTAATCAAACCGAAATGTGCAGCCAGTTGGTCGTCCCATTCCTGAGGAGTCTCTTCGAGTGCGATACCGAAGTAGACTGATCCGTTCTTGCTCGCTCATAAGACCAATCGTCCGTGAAGTTTACGCGAAATCCTTCAGAGTTCTGTAAAAAAAAGTTTACAAGTTAGGTTTTTTATTTATTTTTAAACTTTTTTAAAATTGAGAAACGGACCCAGTCGATCGCGATGTGTTCGAACGTTCGCTTGCCCAACTCAAAATCGAGGTGTCTGAATCGCTTGCACGATTCGGCCAAAGGCTGACGCTCCGCTAAGGACAAATCGTCCAAAATCAGGAGAAGCAGGTCGTCCGGGAGGGGAGGAATCATCTCGAAATAAATAATATTTATATGGTTTTCTGTGCAGAAAGAAGGACCATAATATCACATTGAACGCAAAATAAATTTAAAATGGAGAAAAGAGCGGAATCGTAGAGAAAGGCAGTGTTCAAATATAAAATGATGCAAATAAGAGAAAGATTGGGCGCGGCTAAGGGACGCTCATAGAAGCTTGCCCAGAGGTCCCTAGGCACTTCTTTTATTCATCTCATTAATTCACCCATAGGCACTGCTGAAATCTCCATGAAAGAGAAATCGGCATTTCTTGCTCAATCGCATGCATTTTAAAAGAAATGCAACGCTTTTCGTATTAAAATAATAATAAAATATGGAATAAAATGTAAAAAGTTAGTCCTTGACAAGCGAAGTACTGTAACTTTTTTGAATTCGCGCCGCTTTCATTTTTCCGTTTGTTTTTTGTGTACGTACTCCATGATGATTAGGTAGCACACCACGAAAAAGTACCGATGTGACTTTCCGCTTTTTCCCAGATTACGGTAGCACAACTCAAATCCCTATCGAGAACCGACTTTTCCCCGGGTTACGGTAGCACCACGCTTACATATCGAGAACTGATCAACAGACTTTATCAGAGACATTTGGCAGATAGGAAACTGTCACCAAAACGGAAAGGCGGAACGAGATATAATTATACGCACAAGCAAAGAGCCTCTAGAACAGGAATCACTAAGATCATTACAATATTCTACGGATAAAGACAAGCGTAAACGTCGAAAACGAACGGAACGGAAAAATAAAGGAAAGAAATGGAGGGGGAACCGTCCTAGATACACCAAAAAACGATAGAAATGTGAGCGAAACGAGATAGTAGAAAACGAAATACAATTAGGTAACAATAATAAATGATATGATAGGGACTAGAATAAATCTCGAGAATACTAGTCAATCGATAAATGGGGGCGGAGTCTAGGGGGGGGGGCATCACCGGAAAAGCGACTAGTGCCCGCAGCATTGATTGACCGATGAGGGAGGGATACGGTGAGTGGGGTACAGTACTTCTCGAGGATACGGTAGGCTACTGTACTCGCCTTACATGATGTCGAGAACCTGCAAGAAATCGATTAGATAGACAGGTTTACATAATCGTTAACTTCGGTTTCACCGCGCCTACATTCTTTTAATCTTTCGAGAAACTCCAATATTTGGTTCAATCATCACTCAAAAGACAACAGATAATATCAGAATTAATGAAAACTTGGCCATTTCCTGTAGAAACATTCGAAAGTTTCAATTTCTTGGCGCCAAGGAATAAAATTCAAAATATTCGCTGACCTTCTTGAGCTGCACGACCAGCGTCCAGTCGCCCTTGGTCAGATCGTCGCGGAAGTACTCCTTGCACACGTCGATCGAGTCGCGTGTGATCTGCGAATACGGTAGGATTGGGGTACGGTAGAAAGTCGGTTGTCGATGGCAGTTGTATACGGTAGCCATAAAACTGAATCCTCGATCAACGAATCAATACATGCTACCGTACCTTGCTCACGAGCGCGTCCTCGTGCGTGAAGTGGCGGCCGTACAGCTTGGGCGCCTCGCCCGTCGTGTTCTCAATCTTGATGCACACCTGAACGTTTAAAAATTTGAATTCGCGCCTTCAATTTTAAAATTTCCGAAAATCTGGTCATTTTGTGTAGAGACTTTCAAACGTGCACATTTATTGGCGCCAAAGAATAAAATTCAAATATTCCTATACCTCCTCGCCCGCCTTCGCCAGGTCCACCTGCTCGTGGTTGCGCTCAATCGATGAGACGGCGCCCAGCAGGATGCCCTGCAACAGTTTTGTAAGGGCGGATTATCGATTTTTCGAAATAACGTTTTCATCCCCACTCGGTTTGCGGTTTCACCGTTATCTTATAACCCTGATTACTGCCGGGAGACCTCGGCGGATTCCTGTGTACACGAACAATATTCTGATCAACCCCTAAGCTTTCGGTTACGCAGTGCCTACATGGTTCGACTAAATCGAGAAAAAATAATTACTCGCGAGTGTTTTTGCTAATAAATAAATTTCCTGTCACTTTTTCGACAGGCGAGCTATTTTCTACCACTTTCTGGCGCGAAATTCAAATATTCAAATATTCTCATTCTCACCTCCTTGCTCGGGACGCAGATGGGCGTGCCCTTCTTCAGCTGGCCCGCCTCGATCGCCACGCCGCACACGATCGGGTTGCGCGCGTTGAACACGTGCTGCGGCAGCACGCGCAGCTGCAAAGAATTCAAATTTGAATCTCCCGCCAATTTCAAGCGGAAATTGAAAGTCCTGTAGGAAAATGACCACTTTTTTATTTTACAGAGAATAAGGCACTCGAATTAATCCAAGTCTCCCTCAATCCTCATAGCTCACCAACGTTGCTCGAAAGTGACAAGTCAAATTTCACTTTGTCAAAAATAGTATTTTTCCTGTCGCTTTTTCGACAGGGGAGCCATTTTTGACAAATTATTGGCGCGAAATTCAAATGTTCAAATATCTTCCTCAAACCTTGCAGGGGAAGATGGCGCGGTGCTCGTTCTCGGCGCGCGCCTTCAGCCGCAGCTCCTCGCGGTACTTGAGGAAGTTGTCCTCCAGGTGGTAGATGATGTCCGCCTGCGATTAGTGATTAGTGATTATATTTAAAAAGAACTAATTACTATGGCACGCTTCCATCACTAAAAAATATCTAGTCTGCGAAACAAGAAAGTATCCTGACTTCTATCAGGATGAAATTCAGAGAGGAAACATTTAGTGTACAATGAGTATTTTGCCGCAGACCAATCAGAAATGAGCCTACAAGACTACAGATGTTGTACCAGTGCAACTTTAATCTAGCACGCCGAGTAAAAGCTCATCTATAACAAATTCAGCTCCGTCTTAAACAAAAGAGAACGATAAATCAATACTCCGGTCTTACCTGGAAAATTTTGACGCCCTCGTGATCTAGACTATTACGTATCCCGGGTCGTGGGTTACGGTATTTGCGAATTACGGTATCCGGAAAATCGATAAATCAATAATCCCCGCGGTCTCACCTGGAAGATCTTGACGCCCTCGTGGTCGGCGAACTGCTGCGCGTCCTTCTCGACGCGCACGTCGAACGCGAGAATGCACGCGAATCTGGAGAGGGGTACGGTAGGATATGGGTACGGTAAGGGTTACGGTAGCGACACGGTATCCATTGATTACTGGAGGGTACGGTAGGCTATGGGCATGGAAAATAGAGAGGAGGTGCGGTATTCGAACGATTATTACCCCCAAATGAATCAGTGTTTAAACGGTCAAAAAATTATCAACACATCTACTAAATAAGCCAACCCGCACTTGCACGGTTTCACATGTAGCATACAAGTGCAGGATACCACCAGCAACAATAATCCCCGCTTAAGAATTGGAAAAAAATCACTCCTCGACACCTCCCAACCGCACCTCCCCCCCCCCCCCTACATCCTATAGTAATCATTAAACCCACTCCTCGATACCTCCCTACCGTGTTCTACCGTAATCCACTCACTCCGGATTGTGCTCCATCATGACGGCGGCTTTCTGCACGTCGCGCTTGTGCACCGGCCCGATGTTCACGTTCGAGTACTGTAATCGGAGATTATTGATTTGTTGAGACTCCGGTTATTTATTTTTTTTTTCGGACGGTCACCTTTTGTAAACGACTAAAACAAGCCTCCATTGCACGTTCTGATTAACACTGCCTCAAATCCGCCCTTCGAAACACAAAGCAGGCAATTGGGTCGCTTTTATTTACTGACTTTTAACGGATACAGAAGAAGAATCATTCCATCAACTAACGCAGCACTCACATACCCACGGTGCAACCTCAATCATGATGGGAATTTCTAGAACTCGAAAGCTGCGTACAATTGCCCATCGCCTCTCCCTTCACCTATCCCTACCCTATGCAGCCGAAATGTCACAGGACATGGCATACATACATTACAACTCAAGAACAGGCCAACTCATAATAACTGCTCACTAACACCGAAATCCACCCCCGGAAAAATCAATAACTACCGTAGCCGCTCACCGGGATCTTCTGCGACTTGAGGAACTCGAGCAGCGCCTCCAGCGAGCCGAGCGTCGACGCCTGCAATCGATAATTTACCATAACCTCGAATTACAGTAACCTACAGCCTAGGTTTTAGCCCAATAATTGATTATTTTAATTTTACAGATGGGATAATTCATCACTACAGCACAAGATCAATGTGCCCTGAAGTAAAAGGTGCGAAACAGAAACCAGATCGGCAGAAAGTGAAATTTGCACAAGTTATCAAGACATTAAAAGCGTGTCGTTACCGTAACCTTTCAGTTCAATACAGTACCCACTCCTCCCCTACACCTACCGTAACCCCCACACCGTACCTGGACGTACACGCCCTCGGGCTTCTTCTTGATGGAGACGAGCGCCTTCTTCAGCTGCAGCTCCGCCTCCTCCCTGCAATCACTCTTGTTGAAAATGTGACAGGCGACCTTTGGTAAACGTCGGCGTGCACCACCACACCACATCACGCACCTGAGCACGTCCACCTCGTCCTCCTTGTGCGCGACGAACATCGGCAGGCCGGCGAGCGCCTGGATCACGGTAATTACAAAGGGATTACGATAAGATTACAGTAAAGATAAAAATAATATAATAATGTTGTACTAATAGAGGGAAGAATCACATCTAAGTTTCTCCAAAGTACTAGACTATTGAAGCATTCAAGAAACCGCGCAGTTCCTGGTTGTGTACGCATCATCTAATTCCATATTCAGCACGTTGCTGTGAAGAATCATTGAACTTGTGATTATAATTCACAACAAGGACGAAATATAATTAATGAGCCTGACAAACACGCTGTCACAAAGAATCTGCGAAACGCCAATGGTGCAGCAGATTTCGAACGTTTAAGAGACCCTCCATGAGAGAACGTAACAACTGGCAGGGGTCCACGGATGGCCAAAAATTGGATTCGGCTCATATATTTTTTCTAGAGTGGGGGCCCATAGGGACAAGTGATGGCACACATAGCTAAGGTCTGAGGTCAATTTTGGGTGAGTTACGTGGGGGGTCGATTTTGAGGGTCGAAAAAATCGATATTTCAGATTCATTTATAAAGAAGCATATCCGGTGTAATTTTGGCAGTAGAGTCCGAATTTAAACATGCAAGAGCGAGAAAATGCGAAAGAAAAATGTTATACTCGAAAAACATGATTTTTTGGTATAAATAGGTAAATAATCAATTTTCAAAAATTTTATTACATTCCAATTTTGTCATTTTCTAAATCTACGTGAAAAAGTAGTTCTAGCCTCATTTTTTCAGATTTTTAAAAATGGGTATTCCTCGTTTTTTCTGGGCCTGAACATGACAAAATCGTGAAAAGTGCCAGAATATTCCATCTGTATATCGTCTAAATTACTTTAAACTCGCTTCAAATATGTTTTTATCTACTTACAATAACATAATATGATTGTGGCAACAATTCCTGATGTTTTCAGGCATTTTAAAGAAAATTTTATTTTTTGAGGCTGGTGAAAGTGCTAAAATTTCGAAAAAATATTTTTTTAAGTAAAAAGGCTGAATCTTTGTTGGAAATAATTGATCTGAAGCTGAATAATCATTTGAAATAGTTTTCCAGCGAATTCAATGCTTAAAACGATTAAAATATTTTTTCGAAATTTTAGCACTTTCACCAGCCTCAAAAAATAAAATTTTCTTTAAAATGCCTGAAAACATCAGGAATTGTTGCCACAATCATATTATGTTATTGTAAGTGCATAAAAACATATTTGAAGCGAGTTTAAAGTAATTTAGACGATATACAGATGGAATAATCTGGCACTTTTCACGATTTTGTCATGTTCAGGCCCAGAAAAAACGATGAATACCCATTTTTAAAATTCTGAAAAAATGAGGCTAGAACTACTTTTTCACGTAGATTTCGAAAATGACCAAATATGAATGTAATAAAAATTTTGAAAATCGATTATGTACCAATTTATACCAAAAAATCATGTTTTTCGAGTATAACTTTTTTCTTTCGCATTTTCTCGGTCTCGCATGTTGAAATTCGGACTCTACTGCCAAAATTACATCGGATTGGCTTCTTCATAAATGAATATGAAATATTGATTTTTTCGACCCTCAAAATCGACCCCCCACGTAACTCTCCCAAAATCGACCTCAGACCTTAGCTATGTATGCCATCACTTGTCCCTATGGGCCCCCACTCTAGAAAAAATATATGAGCCGAATCCAATTTTTAGCTATCCGTGGACCCGTTCCACTCTCTCGTGGAGGGTCTCTTAAAAAAAGAGAAAGAACTAGAATTATTCAGAATGCGCGCAGCACCTTATGCAGTCATGATGCAATCACATCGTCGACATTGCTCAATCTTGGCCAACAGTCAGTCACGATTGCACACATGAAAGGGGTGGCTTGGCAATAAACTACTCTCTCTATTTCGCGTGCTCTCTCGCATCTCTAGCTGGTTGTAGAGAACCATTTTTGGGCTAGACGTTTGACACTGTCACTAGGCTGTTTCGTGACGCCTCGTTGTGATTCAAAGCAAGCAAAGAATGTTCGGACGGTCAAGCTTACATGTCGTAAATGCGTTAAACTACTAAAATGATAAGAATCAGTAACTACCGTACCTTCTCGAGTCCCTTGGCGAGCACCTTCACGCCCTGCGCGCCCTTGATCTGCTTGTAGTGGCCGTACTCGTTCTGCAAATGTATTACGGTATTGATTAACGAAAACAACAACAACAACCCCCCCGTCAAAACATCAAAACAAACCTTGACGCGCATCTCCTTCAACGGCTGCGGCATCAGCAGCTCCCGCACGGGCGTCACGATGGCGCCGTCCGACGACGTGAGCACGATGATGTCGCCCACGTTGAGCGTGCCTGCGACATCATTATTGTTATTATTATTATTTGTTTTCTTAGGATGAACGCAATTGGCCTAATTGTATCATTTCTGTGCATAACATTGCTTCCACAACACTTCGCTGAGAGAAATACCACCGATGAAACGCAGCGCTCACTAATTGTATCTGTCATTGAATTATTTCCTCATTCAATAAACTGTCAGTGGAGTGAATGCAGCAGTTTTGTAATACTTCGAAAACGTTCCTCCAGGTCCGACCGCAGCAAGATTTACTAATCACCATTCACGATAATGATGTAATTCAAATTAGTTGAGGAAGTCAGATTTAGCAAAGGGAAGGTCGAGCTAATTCACTTGTTCGAATCATGAAACCACGTTCCCCCTGCACTAAATTTCCTCAGTCTTCTCCCACTCACCGTTCACCAGGATGACGTCGATGGTGGTGCCCAGGCCGGCGATCGCCTTCACCTGAACGAGCCAATTATTAATTACATGGTGCGACACGCACGCCGCCTTTTACCAATGGTCGGCTGTCATAATTTCAACAGAAGTCCGGAATCCGTGGTGCGGTAGTGCACGCCGCCTTCTACCAATGGTCGCCTGTCACGTACCTCCATCACGGTCGCATCCAGCTCCTCGCAGAAGGCGAGCTTGTCGGCGAAGCGCGTCTGCGTCGTCTGCGCGATGTGAGCCATGATGTTGCCTGCAATTTATTAATTAATTAATTAGCTAATGAGTAGACTAATCGCGCTCACTGTCTACAACCCAACCGTTACCCGTTTCCCCTGTTCTACTTATCTAGACCACAACTATTAGGATTCAGTGATCGATATACCCCCAACTGAAACGAACACTCATCTGAGGAATGGCATATCCATTCTCTGCTTCACACACTGACCAATAGGCCCCTGGGTTTTGTTTAACAATTTGTGATTGTTTCTCATTCGATGGCTCTATTCTACTTTAGAGGTCCCATGAAAGAATCCCGGTCCCAAAACATTTTCCCGGTCCCAAAAATGGGCAAGAAAAGTTTCCCGGTCCCATCAGAGTTTCCCGGTCCCATGAAAGTTTCCCGGTCCCATAAATATTTCCCGGTCCCAAAATAGAGAGTGGAAATTTCCCCGGTCCTATGAAAGTTTCCCGGTCCCATCATAGGCTCTCTCATTTTTTAGCAAATTCGGTCATTTCCAATGCAAAAATTGACCGGTCCTTTTTTTTTGTAATCTAGGAGCCTGATTTTCTTGCCTAATGTCTAACACTGAATATGACTATGCTTTTTACCGATTGGCAAAATCTCATCTCTAGGCCGAGTTATGGATCAAACACCACGCTCTCGGAGCACATCGGGGAAGGGGTAGAACCCAGAACGAGGCAAAAGTGGGCGGAGACTATTTCTAGCCATAGCGCACAATTAAAAGGCCACAGCTTCCGCCAGTCGAGCTGTGAGCTGTGCGACGGTTGGAGAGGGGAGCGAGGTGAGGCCACTCCTGCGCGCGCGCTAGTCAAGCCGGGTAAGAAACACCGGGGAGAGGGGAGGGGCTGCTAACGAGAGTAACGGCGAAAACTTCAAACAGCAGGTACTATTGAAAAAGGCAACTAATCTTTGATCTCTCTTCTCTAAAATTCGTCTACAATCAGAAAGAACAATTGACCAAAGGCGCATTTGAGTACGAACACTAGAAAACGGTTAAACCTCTATTTTGGAACTTATTTTGTCATTCTTGACCTACTTAATGATGTCTGATCAAAATGCGCCTCGGTGCATTTTTGAAGGATGTTAAGAGCTACAAAACAAGACCCTGCTCGTCAATTTCCGTTGCGAACTCGCATAGTACCGCCACTGTCCAGGTTTAGCTCGATTCCCTATCCCTCGAAAGGGGGCGGAGCTTGCGGTCTCTAGCTAAAGTTAGAGAGCCTATGATGGGACCGGGAAACTTTCATGGGACCGGGGAAATTTCCACTCTCTATTTTGGGACCGGGAAATATTTATGGGACCGGGAAACTTTCATGGGACCGGGAAACTCTGATGGGACCGGGAACCTTTTCTATCCCATTTTTGGGACCGGGAAAATTTTTTGGGGACCGGGAAACTTTCATGGGACCTCTAAAGTAGAATAGAGCCGCATTGTAACCCGGCGCACCTAGCACGCATCCCCCAGATGTTCCCACGCTCCCGGACTCACCGATTCCGTCGCCCATGAAGGCGGACGTGGGCACCATCGAGATTTTTCCTCGTTCTTGTTCTACCCCGGAGCTCCAAGCACACGATCCCCAAATCTTTCCTAGCCTCCTATACCAATAGTTTGCTCAACACTAATTACTATTGATACTAATAAATATTATAATTAATTACATGATCAGATTAATTACCGATTCCGTCGCCCATGAAGGCGGACGTGGGCACCATCGAGATGTACTCGTCCTCGTTCTTGTTCTTGTTCGACAGCACCACGTTCACTCCCTGCAACAGGCGCGTTTCACGGGGTGATCAAGACATCATAGTACGGGTTTGAATCAATTATGGTGAGTTGGTTTTCTTGACGTGAAAATAAATCAAATGTAAATGTTTCACCCGTTAGCACACAGAGCGAACCTCTTGTCATTTTGCACCCAGCTTCCGTAACCAAACCCAGCAGCCCAATCCTACCGTACCCTAACCCATTAGCCCAATCCTACCGTACCCTAACCCAGCAGCCCAATCCTACCGTAACCCTCACCCAGCAGCCCAATCCTACCGTACCTGCTCCGCAAACTGCCCGACGATCATGTTGTAGCGCTCCGTGAACTCCAGCTGGGCGTTCGTCGGCTGCAACAGTTGCGTTTCACCGAGCAATGGTCTGACTCTCTCATTTCGCAACGCTCTTTCGCTTCTCTGATGGATGAGAGAGCACGCGGAATGAAGAGACGATTACCCATATTTCGAACTATACGAGGTGATCAAGACATCAGAGTACGGGGGGACATCAGATTACATCAGGTTAAATCAATGTTCTGGGGTCCTCCGAAATGAATCAGGGCTGTGCTCTCTCGTCGGTAAGAGAAGCGAGAGAGCATTTCGAAATGAGAGAGCCAGATCATTCCTCGAAAAAGCCCTCCCGTACCTGCGACTTGAGGTGCTGGTAGACGTCCTTGCGCGGGTTCGACTCGTACCCGTACAGGCGATCGATCTGCAAGGGAAATCGATAATTACAGTGCTACTGTAATACTACAGTATTTCTAATGTTACAATCAGGCTCACGCAGCTAGTGAAATCAACCAAGCAACACCTGAGTGGAGAAAAGGGAATCACGAAACAGCTAAATTGCAAGTGAACCATGTTCCAAAATACCACTGAATTCACTGATAGTGAGAATAGCGCATACATATCATACACAACTAGAATATCCCATCAATTTAGAATATCGTAACCCCTACCGTACTTCGCTGCATGCTACCGTAACCCGCTCAACCGTATCAACCATTAGCTACCGTAATCCTCCCCAATCCCTACCGTACCTTGTTCAGCGCGATGACGAAGGGCGTCGAGCGCTTGAGCAGCAGCTTGAGCGATCTGGAGTGAGATGATGAGGTTAGGAGAGATCAAAGATCAGAGGTCAGAGATGGGAATCAAAGGAGATGGCGCTCCTATCGAATCTTGAATGACACAAACATAATTTTTTTTAATAGAACATCTCAAGAGCACAATACATAGTAGCCCAATTTCAATCTTTTGCAGATAGCTTAAAACCCTTTTGTCCCTAATTCAACAATTCATTCATAACGGACGAATTTCTGATTAGTCGAGCAGAATAGCGTAGCAGAATAGTGTTCGCAGGGCTAAAAGGGAGCGTGATCTTACAAAGGGGGCGGAGCTAGCGGCAAAGATCAAAGAGACTCACTCGATCGTCTGCGGCTCCAGCCCGTGCATGATGTCCACGACGAGGATCGCGTAGTCGCACAGCGAGGACCCGCGGTTGCGCAGGTTACTGTAATCAGGTTATTCGATACTGTCTAATCGATTGATTTGGGTACTGTAATCGATTGGTTTGGGTACTGTAATCGATTGGTTTGGGTACAGTAATCGATTGGTTTGTGTACGGTAATAGAGTGGTTTGGGTACGGAATCGATTGGTTTGGGTATGGTAATCGATTAGTTTGGGTACGGTAATCGATTGGTTTGTGTACGGAAACCGATTGGTTTGGGCACGATAATCGATTGGTATCAATAATAATACCGTGACCCGCTCTACAGTAACCCGGTGGAGGTGAGTTTCATCAAACAATCAACAACTGACGAGAAGGACTCGTGACCGGGCGTGTCGATGATGAGGAAGCCGGGGATCTTCATCGTCTCGGGGTCGAACTGGAAAGATTAGAGTTCAAAGATCAAAGATCAACGACCGTAGGTCAGAGGTTCAATGAAGGTTCGCAATAGTAGAAATTTGTGACCTTTTTAGTAAATTTAGAACAACAGTCAACAAGTTAATGCCCTCCCAGCACTAATAGGAAGACGAATTGTTGGTGAAACCCCAAGCAAATCAGTAATTGTAACCCGGGATCTATTTTGTCTAGGAATCTAAATGGAAAGACGAGGTCAAATATTCCCATATTTTAGAAGACAACATGGCTTCATTATTGCCCTCCGCCCTCCATCCTAGACCATATTTCCACATCAAAACCCCGAGATCGCGGGTTTCAAAAACTCTAAAACTCACATCGCGGACCATCTTGCAGCGCTCCTTGATCGCGTCGCCGGGCACCTGCAGAGATCAGACTACAACTACTGAAGGATCAAACTACAAACTACGGACTACAAAGATCAAACTACAAACTACAAAGATCTCACCTGCGTCGCTCCGATCTGTTGCGTGATACCGCCGGCCTCACCGTCCTGCACGTTCGTGCGACGGATCTGGAACGAGGATTTGGGTTTCAGCCTTGGTACAAGTCGCCCAGTGATTCGTCGCAAGGATGCCATCATGTTGTCTGTGAGTCGAAATCAAATACACTTGTGGCCACATGTTCTTCAGCTATAGATTAGATAGATAGATCAATCGATCGATACCACCGTACCTCCCACCCACTTACCGTATCCAACATCTTGGTCTTGCCGGTATCGACGTGCCCAAGGACGCAAATGACGGGCGCGCGCAGGTTGGCCGTCGACCGCTTCGACTGCGCGAGCTCGCGTCGCTTCTGAAGGGGAATGTTGTTGTTGTTGTTGTTATTGATGTTGCAATTTTATTATCTACAAAATCGTCAAGGACCATCGCATGCACAAAACGGCCCAAATGATGCAGCCACCGCGCAACCGCGGTGCGCCAGGTGGTGATGAACCTAATATTATAATTGTATAACATCAGAGTGAGAAAAGTAACAAAATCCCCAGGTAATCCAAGCTGATCAAGACAACGCACACCTGCGATTCACCAAGCGCAAAGTCCGTGCTATTTGACAGTATTATGCCCGAAATCAATACAACATTGAACTCGTGAAGCTGCCCAAACGCATCAAGACATCGCATAGCTTCGGTTCACCAAGTGACAATACATTCTTTTCCCCTCGCCACAAGCACAAAATTGATGAAACCATAGAGAAAGGGATTATACAAACATCGCCTCAATCCACTATGTGGCATTTATTCATACAGCAAATGATAAATTAATAATTTTGCTGTATTTAAATTAATAATTTAATAATTCGCCTCACCTTCAACCGCAGTTTGACGCGCTCGAAGAGCTCCTCCTTAGTCTCCTGCAAGGAATGAGTTTATTATTACCCAACACGCAAGGTTCATGCCTCATCAGATCTACTATCAGAGACCGAATACCCATGTCATCAAAGATTGAAAAGTGGTCTGCTTTTCAAATTTGTAAGTCACCACCCTCTAAATGTGGTGTTCATTTCGAAAAAAACCCTCTCCTCTCCCTTCAAAAGTGGTCTTTTTTAAATTTTATCTTCTCAACCTTAAAAAAGTGGTATGTTTGTGTCATTTTTGACACATCATTCGAACCCTGTCTACTATTCCGCAGAAGATGCCTTCAAATTTGATAGTATCACGAGAAATCCTCCAACAAGTATTAACCCATCTAATCAGCTTCCTTCTTATGGTCTTCACTAATGATCAGTCAGTCGTATCCCTAACCCGCCCCATCCCTGTTTCACCCCCTCCTCACCCTCCGGCTGCCCTTCTTCTCATCGTACCAACCCCCTCTACAATTTCCTGCCCAATCAACCCGGCATAACATTGCTTCACCCTCTCCTTATCCCACCCCCCCCCAAGCTCCATCCAAACCCGTCCCATCCCCGTTTCACTCGCTCCTCACCCTCCTGCTGCCCTTCTTCTCGTCCTCGTCGCTGCTGCTCTCCTCGCTCGACTCCTCGTCGTCGTCCGAGCTGGACTCCTCGGAGGAGGACGACTCGTCCGAGGACGGGTCCGATTCCTGCAACGACAAGATCAAACTACAAACTACAATTGATCAAAGATCAAGCTACACTGGATCAAAGTACAAAACTTGAGAAGCTGAGAACTTCTCACTAACAGAATGAGTGATATTGAGGCCAATAACACGGAATCAAATATCAAACTATTAACCAAATAAGACCATCAGATCAACAATGCACAAGAACCAATCAAGGTCATCAAACTGCGCAGCGACAAAGTGCCGGGGGCAAAACATTAATGAATTCGAAACGAAACCACCCACCTCCTTGCTCTCGGTGCTCTTCTGCTTGACGGGCGCTGCAGCTGCGGCCTTGGCTGCAGGCTTGGCGTCTGCAGCTGGTGCAGCTGCTGCAAAAAGGAGAGTATATCTACTTCCTGCAGCCGATTCTACTGCGAAGATGCGACAGGATCACGATAGTGACCCACATAATTCCTAAGATTACTGTACTCACCTGCTGCGGCCAGCACTACTGCGCTACTGGACTACTGGATTTGAACCATTCTCAACGAACTAATGCAGGCACAACAACTGTTCGTAATGTATGTGACATGATGACAGGGTACGGTGGAAACTGAGGATTACGGTACCCACCTGCTGCGGCCGGCACCGGCACGGGAATCTCGTCGGCCATCTCCCAGTCGTCCACCGGCTCCTCGTCCCAGGCCTGCGATATATTATTTTAATTAATAATGTTATTTATTTTAAAAAAAGAAAAAAATGAAGGACCTGCCACCTCCTTGCTACAGCAGTCCTACAATTTGACAATAACCATGCTGCAGGATAGATCGTAGGCTGTTGGAAAAAATATTTTAATTGTTTGTCACCTTCACGCATCACCTAGCGTACAATAATCAAGCATTTGAGTGTCACGCAATGGTTTGGTTGGCATCAGCTTCAAAAAAATCGCAAGCACAAATTTCAAAGAGCCCGTAAATTTTGCGCTACCACGCGGCTACTAGACCTCATGGGGCAGGATGGATTCAATGGGATGAAGTCCTACTCCGATTAAAATAGAAATTCCCCTAAATAGTGCAGATCAAAGAGACTCACCGCCTCTTCCTGCTCGGCTGCTGCGGGTGCTGCAGCTGCTGCAACAGCTGCAGCTGGCTGCTCGACGGGCGCGGGCGTCGCCGGCTTCGACTCCGCTGGCGATTCTGCAAATAGTATACTTCACATTTTCAAAATTTAGCTTCGTATACTCCAAGCCAGTTCCAGTTTCACACAATCTGTATACGAAGGCGAGAGTGCGCTTTCCAATGATGATATTGCATTCTGGCAGCTCAAATAAATATGAATCAGCGCTTCTTCCCAGCGACTTCTACTTTGCACAAGACACGTTGCGGTTACGCGCAATCTGTTTATGAACAGCCGCCGGCGCATTTCAATGTTCCGTGTGTTTCTACTAAATAATAAACGAGCGATTATTCCATCCAAACGTTCAGTTCCGGGCGAAGCGCTGCTACATCATGTTGTCTTATTGGAGAAGAAAAGCATAGCTCAATTCATACGTGTCAGACATGAAAATAACTATTTACCCGCAAATAGCCTAGAAACGGATAATATTGCTCCAGTCATGTCGCTGCTGCACTAGCGCTGTTCAGACCAGTCACTATGAGCCGTTCAATGACGTTGGCGATGCCTTTTTTTAAATTGACTATTCAGTACCACGCAAGTCGCGGTCATCTAATAAACGTGCGCACACGGGCATGGGATCTGTGGTACACCGCCTTCATCAAGTTCAAAAAATATCTAGTCAACACTGTTCAAAAGAGATCAAGCATCCTGTATATCCCCGGGATGAGGAAAAAAATAATTCGTCCATTCGGAGGCAACTACAGATTGCAAAAATGCATGTGCTCATGTCTAAACTATGTCGGTGCAACACCAAGTAACCTGGAGCGGAACACCAGCCCACATTAGGATCCAGTCAGTTCGCTGCTGCACCTACTCCTTATACGAGTGCCAGAATACCATATTCTAATTGGTTAGGGCTTCCGGGTCATAGAAAAACAAAAAAAATGCAACCAGTCAAGAGCGCCTCTTTTTGATTACTAGACCACTTTTCTAACCCGTCGCGTCTAGCACGCGCCCTTTCCTCAAGTCCCCTCGTCACCGCTCCTTCTAACCCGGCGCGCCTAGCACGCGCCCTTTCCTCAAGTCCCCC
>LS566616.1:118539-129665 GCA_900490775.1 Pristionchus maxplancki | reverse complement strand
CCTACCGTACCTCCTCCTCCTGGGCCTTCATGGCGGCCTCGAAGCGCTCCTCCTCCTCCTTGCCTCACTCCCGTACCCCTCTGCCCAAACCTACAGTAATCTGCCCTACCGTACCCTCCCCATAGCCCAACCCTACCGTACCTCCTCCTCCTGGGCCTTCATGGCGGCCTCGAAGCGCTCCTCCTCCTCCTTGATCCTCTTGGCCTCCGCCTCCTCGGCCTCCTGCTTGGCACGCAGCATCTCCTTGATCATATCCACCTGCGAATTAATGAGTAATTAATTAATTAGTTAATTAATAATAATTGATTAATAACATCTGTATCTAATTAATCAAGATCTTTAATTATTCGTTTGGCTACCTAACCGACACACAATAGGCCTCACTCGGCGAGACAAAAATATACCAAAAGCGTGCGGGGCAAGTTCTCCTGTTCCAATACTAATCTAAATTTTATCCGATCAAGTTCAATAAGTTCTGCGATCAATTTAATGAAAATAATGATTAATTAATTAATTAATTAATTAATAAAACCCACATGCTTGTCCTTCTTGCCGCCCTTCTCCTTCTTCTCCTTCTCTTTCTTTTCCTTCTCCTTCTTCTTTTCCTTCTCCTTCCTCTTCTTCTCGAGCTTCTTCTTCTCCTCCTCAGTCAACTCCTCCTCGGGCTGCAATTATTGATTGCTAATTAATTAGTTAATCAGCTAATTGACTCATCAATACTATTAAATTGATAAATGGTAGCACTATTATCTCTATTCAACTAACTATGAAGTGTCATCTCAACTAGACATTTTCGAACTGTCATCTCCATGTGATGGTTCGTTTTATGTTTCACCTATTCATGAATATCGAAACGGAGCCCCAGAGAACAATCGGTCTCACCCGGATTTGTTTAAAAAAAATTATTCTTAAGAGTCAATCGGACATCATCTCTCGATGTAAAAAAATTATGTTCTTATTAACAATCCGGCCATTCATTCCCTCAACCCACTTCCTCCACCCCCCCCCCTCCCTTCTAACCCGTCGCGCCTAGCACGCACCCTCTCACCCACCTTCTCGGCCTCCTCCTCCTCCTTCTCTTCCTCTTTCTTCTCCTCGACCTCACCCTCCTCGTCACCGCCCTTGCCTCCCTGGAATTAAAGGTTATTATTAAATAGTAATTAATTTAAAAATAATTTATTGATTAATCAAGCGCCGTTTTTGCCTCCCTAGAATTTAGCAATATTAATTTAATTATTAGCTAATTACGATAAAAACAGAATGAAGATGGATCCGTAACCGCATGTTTTCATCTAAATTCAAATTGCCGTTTCAGAGATTCTCGAAAACGACAAGTCTAGAAGCTTGAGCAATGCATGGTGCGCAGCTATACCAATTTTTCAGAATAAAACTCGGAGATACACACGAGCATTAAGTGTCATAGGCCCTACCAGACCTCTAATTCAAGTATTTTCTCAATTTCTTTTCTTGGTGCACCCTGACATTTCCTCTACTATTACATTTCACATGTCTTCGTACATTTTGTGTTTCACGAATTCTACAAGACCTCTAGCCCACGACTTTAATCAATGCAAACTCCTCATCATCCATTTGAACCCCCTCACCTTCTTCTTCTTCTTTTTCTTCTTCTTGCCATCATCATCGTCGGCCTTCTCGCCCTCGGCCGCCTCGGGCTTGTCTGCAAATTAGTCTTATTAATTAATTAATTAATTAAATTAATAATTAAAATTATTAATTAACATCGACATAGTCTCGATGTGTGTCTTGTCTGGTTATTAAAAAAATATTCAATAATTAAAGACAGCTATTGTCTAGATTCGCTCCCGGTCCACTCAACAAGTTGCATTGTTGACTCAAGGCTATTTCACAATCGCTCTTGACCTGCCACAGCCTTTCAAAACATTGCACAACGCGGCATCTTCATTGCACAACATACGAAGACAGCCATGATCGCGTCTCAAAATTAATTTAAAACTTGATTCACATCGATCAATCAAAACAGAAGAGATCGCATGTGACCTTAGATTCACCACGCATACGACTGATAAAAACGATTGGCTGATCTACCAACCTGCTGCGGGTGCTGCTGCGTCCGGCTCGGGAGTTGCTTCTGTAGCTGCTGCAGGAGCCTCGACCTCGCCTCCCTCCTCTTCTGCTGCAGCTGCTGCAGCCTTCTTCTTGCCCTTCTTGCCGACCTGCGAGAGGGGAGATGCACAGGGGTGATAAGAGAGCTGGCTTCATTCAGGTATAATTTCAGATTAACGAGATTGATAACAACCAAAAAAAAGATATGTAGAAAGCCAATAAAAGATTCTTGAAATATACTAAACTAATTATTTTTCAATCATATTAATTAATTAAACCCCCTCACCTTCTCCTCCTTCTTGTCGAAGTCGGCGAGGATCGCATCCAGATCGTCGTCGTCGTCCTTCTTCTCCTGAATTGATTAATTAATTAATTAATTAATTAAAAAGAAGACCCACAAATTGTCAATTTCAAACGCTTTCATGCATCCCGCAAAAAGCCGGCTTCAATCACCCAATACAAACGGAACAGGTGGAAAAGTTGTAATGTACGAGACACAGCTGATTTCTCCAATCGTCTAGTTCCGCAAAGCGACACAACCCCGCGCCACTAGTGTTTCAGTCAATCATCATAGTTGCAGCAACTAGATAAGGAATGGTGAGACCTCGATCGAAAATTCATATTTAAATCATTTTCCGCACCTTTTTCTTGTCCTTCTTTCCCTTCTTCTCCTTCTTGTCCTTCTTGGGTTCCTCCTTCTTCACAGGCTTCTCCTCCTTGACGACGTCATCTTTTACATCGTCCTCGTCATCCGACGGTGGCTTGGCGTCCGAGTCGGCCTCCGGCTCGGGCTCGGAGTCGTCCTGAAACCATTTATTTAAATATATTATCAAACTTCTAACTCCGATTATCGCCAACTTTCTCTAAACGAATTGATAATTGTCTAATCGACGGATTTACGCTTGGTTTGGTCTCGAAATCTGATGCTTACAGCTCTGATTCGATACCATTTGTGAAAAAGGGCATAGTGGAGAATGAATCACAATGTTTCCGTAGGGGCTTTATTTACGTGACTCCTTGCGCATATTGAGCCCAGTCTGACCTATTTCATCACAGTGGTCAGGTCTGTGCGCACCCTTAGCCTGTACAGTCCTATTTCATCACGCAGCTACCAGCTGGGAATACGGAGAAGGGCATACCAGAACGAGAATAAAGCGAATTCCACTATAGATTATAGCTTAGAAAACCGTTTCAAAGTGAAATAATGAACAATTAAAGTGCTAACCAGCATTTGGAACGCCGCCATACGGTTCTTAGCCTTCTTGTCCTTCTTGGCCTTGGGCTTGGGAGCCACCTCCTCTTCACTTTCAGCTTCCTAAACGGCTTGAAATCTCGAGTTGCCTCTCGAAACTAACAGCAATCAGCCTTGTTGAATTGATACATTTGCTCATATTCATATTATACTTGTTTGACAATAGAAAAAGAGACCATTAAAGGCCACAACGAAAAGAAAAAAGCGCAAACCTTGTCACTTTCATCCTTGACGGTGAGCTTGGCCAGCTTCTGCTCGGCCGCATCATCGTCCCTGAATGGTAAATCGATAAATTAACCTAATTAGATAACTTAATTGATAAATTCGATCGATATTGGGGCTCTTCCCAGCAAAAACTCAAACTGAAAGCAAAGCAAAAAGTGGACAAAGAACAAACCAGTCGTCGCTCTTCCCCTTTCCTCCCTTATTCTTCTTGGGCGGCATTTCTACTCGATGTGGGCAACAGCTTTGATGCTAAATGAGTGAAATTAAGTAGTTAATGAGACCAACAAACAGCTGAAATACCGGATGGAAAGCAACGGAAAAATTGCGTCATTATCTTATTCCGGCTCTCGAGGGCCGGGTTCGAATGCATGCTAAACAACGTAGTGCCTACTGTAGGCGCACGAAATTCAGTGAATTGAAAACTGACTTTTATTTTAATTTTAATATTATTTTTTATTGAACGAGAATTGATCAACATGATTTAGTCCTGCTGTTTGGGTGTACATAGAAGTGATCGTTTCTGATAAATATCTCTGCCTGACCAGTTGTCGATCTGCCACGATACTGTAGCTTACAAAATTTCACAATGAAATTAATAATCCCTTGTTCTCAGCTTTCTCAATCTCTCGCTCAATAAGCACTGAATTTCCCTGCTCGTTTAAATGGAGAATGCCCCATTTCCCTCTCCTCGCCTCCCATTCCTCCCTATAAAACACCCGACCCGCGGTCTTCTCTTCACACCAAGTCGTCGACATGGCCCAGTCCGTTCCTCCCGGAGACATCGCCACCCAGCCCGGCACCAAGATCGTCTTCAACGCCCCCTACGATGACAAGCACACCTACCACATCAAGGTACCGTACCCCTGGCATCCTTTCTGTACTCCTACCTCCTGCTTTCCTTACCGTAACCTATCTCATTCCAGGTGACCAACTCCTCTGCTCGCCGTATCGGATGGGCCTTCAAGACCACCAACATGAAGAGACTCGGAGTCGACCCCGCCGCCGGAGTGCTCGACCCCAAGGAGAACGCCCTCATCGCCGTCTCCTGCGACGCCTTCGCCTACGGCCAGGAGGTACGGTAACCAAGCCCCGCCCCTTCCCTTGTCTACTGTAATTTGGTGGTTCCTACTTAGAGTTACTGTAACCTCTGATCTACCGTACTAATTCCCCTATTTTCAGGACACCAACAACGACCGTGTGACCATCGAGTGGACCAACACCCCCGACGGAGCCGCCAAGCAGTTCCGCCGCGAGTGGTTCCAGGGAGACGGCATGGTCCGCAGAAAGAACCTCCCCATCGAGTACAACCCTTGACTGGGCCTCTTGAGGGAACACGCATAAATTATATTAATGCTGAGATCGATTGTGTAAACACTGTAACAGACAATGGGGTTGGGTTACTGTGGGAGTACGGTATTTTGGTCATTCTCAACTGTATTTGTTCATCGATTTCTCTCATTCTGCGTCTGAATCGTCTTTGATCTTCCCATTTGCTTCAGGTCGTGAATTAAAAATCGTCTGAAACCCCTCTTGTTGCTCACTTTGGCTAGATCTAGTAGATGGTAACATGAGCTGTTTGAGCAAGAGGCGTAGAGCTCCATGGAGAAAGAGGAGGAAGGCTCTGCCAGTCAAGACTAGGGGACATCTTATCGGCTCTTTGACCATTTGAATCATTGTATTTTCTTCATTCGTTTCAAACAAACTATGAATTCATTCCAGATTTTTACGTAATCTCACTCACTCCTTTGCGTGGATAGAATAATTCATAAATAATTCATCAGTAATTCAGCTTCCTCGACTTTAAAATCACCCGTAAGTTTAATACCCCTCTCAAAGCGATCCGATCATTTCCAGGAACCGTATTGTATCATAACGATTCTAGTCGTTGGATGATGTTCTCAGCAACATTGCCGATAAGAGGGCAGTCTGTAATCATTATTCCAAAAATAGAGACAGACGCGTTCAAGGCTCAAGCTTGGATGCCTCACTCGCAATTTTCAGCGCAATCGATTCTTTATGATTGTAATTTCATTATTGTCGATAAAAATTGCATTGAGTGCAATAACATCTCTTTCTGAGCTGTTTACCCATCAGTTTGATAGCGGGGCAGGTGGGATCGATTCGATTTCTCTTCATCGACATCAACAAATTCAGGAGTAGTCCTCAAAAAGTAACATGATCTCTCTCCGAGTAGGAGGCGTTAAGGAAGGAGTGGCTACCGGGTGAATTATTGAAACTAGGGAGGTAGGCAAACATTGCTTGGAAGCCTGGCGAAACTGCCATAATCGTCCCGTTTTCAGTATTTTTGCCTGATTTTTACTTGTTGATTCTAAATTTGCCTCATCTATTCTTATATATGTTGTCTCCGGGAGCGACTTCCAACATACAAAGTTATGTCGCCATTCGCAATCCATGGAAACAGACCGGTCGCTGGAAGGTAATATGAGATGGTGGGGAGGGTTGAGGCCTGGGGGAAGGCAAACATTACTCAGTAGCTCTACGGCTGTGGGAGACATCGCTCGGTCTTGTCGAAACATTTATCAATTTTCGGTTTCGTTTTCGGTTTTATTCTCATTTTCTGTCGCACTTGTCCAGTCGAAGAATTCCCAGTATTCAATTTGAAATGGAATTACAGATCTCTACACGATCTCAGTCTATCCTCTCATTGCCAGAAGAATTTGCACCGAAGCGAATGTGAAATATATATGCCGGAAATATAGAAAATAGACGTGAGTTCTACTAGGATGCGTCGCACATCTCATTCACTTAGGGATGCAACGGAATCGATATGAGACAATGGGAGAAAAATAGCCGTCAGCCTCAACTCGACATCGCCTGAACAGCAAGGATTTTTCCTTCGCCAAAGGAAACTTAAAATCATATCTCAATTATAGTAAATTTATGATTGCTGATAAATATTTCAATGGGCTATATTCTCCGTCGTGTCATAATCGTCACTAATTACTAATGTCGTTAACTATACGTCTGCATTTGTGGATGATGAAGGGTAATTCGAGCTATGTTTGAAAAGAAGGCGAGGCGGCCAGTATTGAAGCATGAAAGGAGGGAAGCATGGCCTCTCTGTCTGAGCCATTGACCTCTCAGCGCTTGCTTTCAGTTTTTGCTGTATTTTTCGAATATCATCTATTCGTGTAAGCTCCAGAACTCCCAAACTTTTTCATTTCGTTTCAGATTTATACATAATCTCGATTCTTCACTCTTGAAGAGTTATCATGTTGCACTCTGATGTTACACAACCAGTGATGCAGCACAGGTAATCGTTCTCTTTCTCAAAGCAATCATCTCACTTCCAGGACGCAGATAAGAGAGAAAAATGGTAAGGATTACCTCTCCCTCTTACTGGGTGCAAGATGCTGAGAAAAGTGGATCGAGTGTTCAATGATTCTTCGGAAGTCTATACAGCCATAATTGTTCACACAAGCCATAATAGATACAACAATTTATGTACGATCACAATGAACGAGATGATTAATCTCATCAATTGTATTGTTACAAATAACTTAGGTGATAAAAGAAGGAATAAATTCATCCGCTTTATTTTGAAACTGCATTATGTTAATGTTATTGAGACTGGGTATAGGTAGTATGGATTAGAGCTCGAAATACGAGTCACCGTTTCGTCATTCACTCTCGTCAGTAGACCGTGCGAGAGAGTGTGCAAAATGAGGAGACGGTGAGTCGTATTTCGAGATCTAGTGTGAATCTCTTCGGATAGAGAGACGATGTGTGCGCAAGTATAAATAGTGACCCGTGATTCGATATCAACCAACTACTTCTCCAAGTCGCCATCCACAGAAGGTAATATGAGCATTTGGAGTAGTGTTGGCAATACGAGGATTGCGGGCCCGCAACAGAGGCGAGGTCACGTTGGGGGCCGCAATAGAGGAGGGGAGGGATGCGGGCCCGCAACGGGGAAGGAAAAGGTTGCGGGACCGCAACGCCCGCAACGTCCCGGAATGAGAGACACTCTCGAATTCGCACGCTCTCTCGTCGTTCTCTCACTTTCTTTCTCTCGTTGCGGGCTGATGCGGGCGTTGCGGGCCCGCATCCCTCTCTCTCCCCCGTTGCGGGCCCGCAATCCCGCAATCGTATTGCCAGCCCTAATTTAGAGGAGGAAGCGGGAAAGCATGAAGGAGATGATTATTGGGGCCCGGGGAAGACAAACATTTCCCAGTTGCACTGCGCCAGAGTGAGACATCGCAGGGTCTGGTCGAGTCATGTGGCTACCTTTATACTTCTCGTTTAATTTCTCTTTTTACTGATGCTTAGCTGTTTTATCGCTGAAATGTAATGCCATTGAATTGTATTCCAGACTTCTACATGGTCTCATTCTTTCCTCAATGAGGAAATAATATCAACTCATGGATTAATTTCTTCTAGAATTGGTGTAGGTGCTTCTCATCATTACATAGATACATGTTTAGTTCGTTCTTCTTATCGGCGTTCTTAACATTCTTCCCCATACTTTGCAAGTGAAAAAGAGAAGAAATGCAGATTTATCACACGTGTCGATAATTATACAGGGGGGAGCGGAAAGTATGGATTATGATGTCCATTTGTGTTCTTCCATGTGTCGATATTTCCCTCTTTCTCCTCTGTTTCCCACCGCCTCTATCTTACTCGATACGATTACGGAATGGTTCCTTGGGCCAAGTTCTAGGTAATGATGAAGTGGTGAACGAATCTTCTGACCCACTCGTTGTCATCTTGGTCTGAATGCTTTGCATTTTTTAATTAAATAGTTTAAACGTCACCATTCTTTTTCCGAATTAAATTAAAGTTGGTTGTTCTCGTGAAGAGCGAGCGTCTGCATGTAGGGCGGACAATCTAAAAAAAACAACGATAATGCGTTTTTCGAATGACGAAAAATAGGATAAAATGTAAATGAAGATAGCACGCGAAGGCTGTTATCACGATGGGAGGGAAAGAAGAGTAGAAGAGAGAGAAGAGAAAGAGGGAGGAGTCAAGAGAGAGAGGGAGGAGTCAAGAGAGAGAGGGAGGAGTCAAGAGAGAGAGGGAGGAGTCCGAAGAGTATCGAGAAACGAGCCATAGCAACCATGATTACTACGTGTTTGATTCGAGATAAGCGCACTATATTATCTATTGAGCAAATGAAGATTTCAAATGTAAATGAAGATAGCACGCGAGGGCTGTTGTCACGAAATAGACGGAAAGAGGTGGAGGGGGGGGGGCGTCAGAGGAGTATCGAAAAAGGAGCCATAGCAACCATGATTACTACGTGTTTGATTCGAGATAAACACGTATGCTCTCTTCAAAACATGACGAGGAGCTGAGGCAATAACATGTTTGTGCACTATGAAGATTTTATTTATGAGATGACTCGTGATACGAATGTTTAGATAACTATCGATGGTTTGCGAGTAAAAAAAAAGAATAAGAATATTTCTTTATCACACATTTCGATAATGACAGGGTGAGCGGAAAGTATGGATTAAGATTTCCATTTGTATTCTTCCAATTCTCGATGTTGCCAACTTTCTCTGTTTCCGACAACTTCGGCTTTCTTAGGATACGAAGAACGTAATAGAAGCAAGAAGGATTTTGTCCTGCTCCTCAAGTTCGAGGTATTCATGAACTGCTGAACGAATCGTCGCGTCCAATTTTCGTATTGTTTCCGTGTCTGAATAACGTTGATTCTCTAAGTAAATTATCTAATTCTCACCATTGGTTTCCTTATTTAAACTACGGTAATTGTTCTGCTGAAGAGTGAGCGTCTGCATGTAGGGCAGACAATCTAAAAAAAACAACGACAATGCGTTTTTCGAATGACGAAAAATAGGATAAAATGTAAATGAAGATAGCACGCGAAGGCTGTTATCAAGAAATAGACGGAAAGAGGAGGAGGGGGGGGTCAGAGGAGTATCGAAAAAGGAGCCATAGGAACCATGATTACTACGTGTTTGACACGTGATAAACACGTAAGGTGCCCTTTAAAACTAAGGTTCGCGAGCACAGTTTTGCGAACCGCGTGAGCAATGTTCTGTACAATGCGCTTCGAAAGGGAAGAATCCCAACAAAGTATTCAGAGTTTACGAATGTGATGCGTAAGGAGGTTGGATGATCTGTGCGCGTGCTCATTCTACTTGTAGTACTCACCCCAATCCACTTGTGCCACCCCTACCCCCCCCCCCCCCCACAACTATTCCATCTGTGCGGATAAATATTATTATTATTATTATTATTATTGTATGCTCTCTTCAACACATGACGAGGAGCTGAGGCAATAACATGTTTGTAGATACACTAGATTCGTTGAGGATTATGAATGCAACCAGCAAAGTGCCACATTAAATTCTTTCTCTTTAGAAAATTGTCGAGCCGCAATTACTTGTCATTCGTTTCCGATCTCTACACGATCTCAATCGTCTTCTGGAAGAACAGATCATGAAGCAAAGTGAGTAACAAAGCCAAGAGAACGCATTTTTAATAGAGCTCTTTTCAGGAAACTCACACGTCAATCCGATTGTTCTCCTTCGAAAGAAGGCGATAAAACAGATAACGCATTCAAAGTAAGGAAATAATCGTCGTTGGGTTCTTGCGAGTTGTTCTTGTTAATTCAAATATTGCTTTCAGATCTTCAGATCTACGACAATACTGTTAGATGAGCACGAAGTTACATTGGTCTGAACAATAGTGCTGTCGTCTTCGAAACAGCCATGCGAGCGACGTTCACAACTAACGGATCGGAAATTGCTCTATGAAGTTTGAGTTGTGATTTTATGCTATCGATAAAGATTGGAGACACAGCATTCTAACCCTACAGAAAAGGGGGTATCACTTTACATATCGAACTGCAAACTCGAAACTTGACAAGGTGCTGAAACATATCGCTAACCTCATTCTGAACAAGGGGATTAATTTTTGAATTTTCCCGCGTTGCCGTATTCGCGATATGTTTCAGAGATATCTCAAATTGCCAAAGTGATTTGCAGTTCGAATACGGTAACGCGGGAAAATTCAAAAATTAATCCCCTTGTTCACCCTTATCTGGAGAGAACAAAGGGGGTCAGAACGCTGTGGAGACAATATGTTTTTGGGGTTTTTATCTTCATGGGAGAAGTTACCTGTGAAAGACGGAGGAGGAGCAAATTGATGATTCACTGAGGCAAGGGAGAAAGACAAACATTACTCGATTACTCCTCCCATACCCTTCCAGTGGCTTTGTCGGTCTGCCCGTAATTTTACGCACATGAGCCTTATATTCTCTCTGGTATTCTACTCGATCGCTCTATCTTTCCATGTCCCTCAGTTCTTAACGAAAAATAAACAGTGAGACAATATATCAGTGCGTTCGCTTAAGAATCGCACATTTCCTGAGAAATCCGGTACAGCAAAAACAGACCCTCTGAGATTTTCACAGTTTTTGATAGCCTTTGGTGTCCTGCATCGATTTCTGTATTTGTCATGTCTCAAAAAAATTAATTTGCATAATTGCATGCATTCAAAGTTCGATGCTTTTTCGACTCTTTCGTGTGTAACTCATCGGAAACAAATTCAAATCTCATGAAAAATTTACTCTAGA
>LS566616.1:73726-115703 GCA_900490775.1 Pristionchus maxplancki | reverse complement strand
TCTAGAGTAAATTTTTCATGAGATTTGAATTTGTTTCCGATGAGTTACACACGAAAGAGTCGAAAAAGCATCGAACTTTGAATGCATGCAATTATGCAAATTAATTTTTTTGAGACATGACAAATACAGAAATCGATGCAGGACACCAAAGGCTATCAAAAACTGTGAAAATCTCAGAGGGTCTGTTTTTGCTGTACCGAGGGGGGTGCGAATCTTAGGCGAACGCACTGATATTCGCAGTTTTCTGCACAAACTCAACAGAGGACGTTTCAAGTCTACAGTATGGGGTGAAATGAGGCCTGAAGCCTGAAGAATGGTGAGAGCAGTTTTTCTGCGTGTACGATTGGTTTGAGATTTGCCAATGACGCCCTAATTGCAGACAGTTGTGCTATAGCGGCATGCGGAATTGAAAGATTCTAGCAATGATTCCAGCGCTACTCACCTAGATGAGAAGATTGTGAGTGAAACACAACACATCTTAGCGAATCCCGAATATTTTAGAGTTTAGAGTTAAGATTTTCCAGTTTACTACTGACACTATCTAGTTTTTTTCCAGGATAAGGACCGATTCAAAACAAAGCTATGCGTCGATTCGTCGAAGCTATGCGTCGATTCTTTCTACTAGTCTTCAAAGTACCGTTAAAATCATCGATCAAATCAGCTAAATCATCGTAAAAATCATTCCCGTGTGTAGATAAACGTTTCATTGTCGACAGAACTGGAATTTGTATTGAATATTTATTATTAAAACGGCATAGTACAACAATAGGGTATAGATAAATTAGACACAGACAGGCATGAGATTGAGAAACTACGGAATGTGTACATGAAAACCTATCAAACCTAGATAGAAACCTAATTGCAACTGCCTAACATGTACAACTAGGTAAGAGAAAAATATACATAAGGCACCAGGCCGGATACCGAGATCGGTACTCGACAAGAGGTATGATATTAATGAGATAGATAGGAAAAGTGGGTAAGGGAATCGTACCGGTTGAAACGATCACCGATCGAGAAGAGCAGATCATTCGGGGTATTAAAGAAGGAGGGATGCGAAACGGCAACTATACCAGAGGGTATATCCGCGCTCTCCTCAGTTCGCACGCTCTCTCGCCCGTTGCCTGGGATCAGGGTGATTTGGCACGCAGCCAACTCGTTCTAACTTGATTCAGGAACCAGATATAAACATGGGGTTTTCAGAATTCAGATATGGTTGGAGATGTCTACAAGACTGCGTTTCCAGTATACGCATTCAAACTTTGATATTTCTCCTTCTTTTTAAAGTCCGATCAGTAGCAGTTCACGGGAACGTCAGAATGAGCACTCCTTTATTGCCCTCCATCGCACGGCATCTAAAAATCATTATTTGAATTCCAGCAATTTTCTGATTTTCGAAACTCACTTTGCTCCCTGGGCGCCAGCAAACCATCGGACGAGTCCATGCAACCTGGAGAATCCGCCTTCCGAATGCTTGCCCTGGCCGGCGCACACCCAGAGCTCGCGTGGGCGACGACCGGCTGGAATTGCGATTGTTAAATGGCAGATTAGGACTAATTTTGTTAGTTTTTGTTCAAAAAAGGCGCCAGGACGCGAGAAAGTGAGCGAAATCTTATTTCGATCGCTTATTCGATCAAAGTGGTAACTATCTAGATACATAGAGATGGCTTCGCAAGAAATCGTCTCTGCATTTCGCGCACTCCATCGCCGGATAGAGAGGCGAGAGAGCGTGCAAAATGAAGAGAGTCCTTCCCTAGATTTGAAAGTCAAATCTTACCTTTGATTTCATCAATACGCGCCTTCAGAACTCGCTCGGCCAAATTGCATTGGAGCCGGTGCAGATCCAGAACGTCTTTGTCGAGAAACTCGTTGCGATCACGATTCAAACTGAAAACAATAACAACAATAACAATAACAACAATAACAATAACAACAAGGGGAAAAGCAGACGTACTTCAGAATAGCATCGTCCTTCGGGTAGTTCTTCTCTTTCACATTCTCGGAAATCAGCTTGTCCATCTCGTCGAGATAATAGCTGTGGGTCTGGAAGGAATGATTAGTATTGAGAGTAGAGTTCGAAATACCGGTAATCGTCTCTTCATTTTGCGTGCTCTCTCACCGGTCAGAGAGGCGAGAGAGTGTGCAAAATGAAGAGACGGTGACTCGTATTTCGAGCTCTATTGGTGACAGATTCACACTGAATTTGAAAGATAAAGTATGATTAACATTTTTAAAAAAACAAAAAAAAAATTTTTTCTAGGAAAAATTACCATCCATCCGTTATTTTTAGTCGTCATCTTGTCGAGGTCCATATCGCGAGTCCAGGAATTCTTTCCAAATCGATGATTGCGGGTACCTGCGAATGGAAGTTACGGTCGAGTTCGAAAAACGGCTCAGTGTCTCCTCATTTCGCACGTTCTCTCGCCTCTCTGACTGATTCTCTCTGACTGAAAGGAAGAAACGACTGTGTAGGGATTTCGTGCACTCTCGGTCAGAGAGGCGAGAGAGCGTACAGAATGAAGAGAGTCAGTTCTTGCCAAGCCATCGCTACGACTGTCTAATATTGCTATGTGGATCGATCGAGTCAAAAACTGAGTACTCACGGAAATTATCGACTCGAGCCTTCTTGAGCGGTGCTTCGTCAATGGAAGGGCAATCATCCTCGCTCGAGGAACCTGTAATTCGAATTTAGATAATCAACGACTCTCTCATTTTTCCACGCTCTCTCGCCAGAAGCGAGAGAACACGGGAAAGTGAGAGAGGCCGATGCTTACCGTAGCCAGAGGAGGGAGCGGAGCCGTGGTAGTCGCGGCCGGGGAAAAATTCGGCGAAGTTGGGCACGGGTGCTGGCTTGACGGAGGAGCAGGTGATGGGTGGGCAGTCATCATCGCTTGATGAACCTGAAAATTGAATTTAGATAATCGATAAATGAAGATTACGGTATCACAACAGGTAGAATGGTTACCGTAGTTGGTGCTGTCGATGGGAAGGGAAGAGGAGGCGTGGCGCTTGCTACCGGGCACGAATTCGTGATACTTGGGAACGGGCAGGGGTGCAGCAGTGGGGTTGGGGATTGAAGAGGAAGGGTGATAGGCGCTACCGGGGACGAACTCTTCGTACGCGGGGCCGGAGGGAGAAGAGGAACCGTGGCAGGCACGACCGGGGACGAATTCTACGAAATCGGGGACGAAAGGGGTATTGGAGTGAGGGATGGAAGGGAAGGAGGGAGAAGGAAGTGAGGAGGTGGAAGAGGAGGGAGGATTGGGAACGAATTCCTTACAGTGAACATTAAATTGGTGGTGATAGACGGAGTGCTGGTACTGTGTATCGGGACAGGAATCAACAGTCTCTTCGTATTGAAGGAAAACGGACTGGCAATGGGCAAAGTACGAATTCATGGTAGGAAAGTGGGTGTTTAAAGTCGGATAAGACTGATTAGGTGACTAGGAAGGGTCTATATATACTAGGAAAGGTCGTAAAGATCGGAAGCTGCGTGTCTGGGTCTACGACTATTCCGAGATGCTTTCCCCTCTGGCAGCTTGATCTCTTGGAAGGGCATGTGAATTGATCGAGAACGTACCCTCGGGAAGACTTCCGTTTAGAGATCAGGCTCGATTTCACAGTGGAAGTCAAATAATCAACGTATCTGGGTTTTCGTTTGGAAGAAAATGAGGTTCAAGAGCCTTGGCTGTGGTGAAACTATTTCAGTAGTGGTTGAAACCAATTATCATTTGTGTTACCTCTAATGAGAACAAATAGTTCTACAGCCTTTATTAATTTATTTATTTCAACTAGTTTCTTTGGTTTTTACAACAATAAATGTAAAAAATCATTTTAATTTTTATACTGCCGAAATAAAGTCATTACTTGATAGATCTCTAGTTACTGTAAGTAAAATCATTTTTATTACTGTAGTTAAATGTTCAATAATATTGAACTTTCTCCACGCCGTTCCATTTTCCGGCTATTTTTTAATCTTGCTTTTGCTCTTCTGACATGCTTTTGTGCTTGTTTGTTTCTGTTTTAGTCGCGTTCAATGGTTATAACAGCACCACCGTGTTTTGTAAAACTTGCGCATCCCGAATGTGCAAATTCATGTTTGACGTATTTTTGATTCTTTTGATGCGCTACTTCATATTTGATTATCTTCTCCGGTTGTGACGATTTTGCCACTTCTCATTGAAATTCAGGCGCTTCTTCACTTTTCCTCAAATGCGTTGATTTCAAACAGCCCAATATGCACAATGCGGACAAATCGCTGACCGAGCATGTTTTACTCATTCTCTATTCCACATTCATGACCGAGCACCTTTTCTGTTCATTGAACAATCACCGCTCTTTCGATCTTGCTTGCGTTTCTACCATTGTACTGGCTGCTTTTCCTCTCAGAATCTCTGTATGGAGTTGCAATTACAATTCTGGTGACTGGATTTATGCGTTTTATAATTAATTGATTGCGCGCATTTATTTTACAAGCATTTATATACGTATTAGTAACGGGATGCCGTGATGGGGGGCCATTAGGAAGAACACTTACATGTCCGGACATGTTTAACCCTTGGAACCCTGGGTAACCGGGTGGTATGGGTCTTTCCTCTTCTTGAACATTGCTCGCATGCGCCTCGTGTTTTCTCGTGTTTGGTTAATTTAAACTGAAGCATTTCAATAATATAAATAATTATTTAAATTAAACTCAGTTCCTGATCGCCTCGAAATTTATACGGTACTCGAGCCCGGGTCGCTAAAATCTTTGAATTTTCAGCCCGTAATTTCCTTGTTTCAGTCGTTTTTCGTCAGGTTCATTGCTAAATGGGGTTATTCATTGATAACTGGTTTCCTGCTCAAGTTGAAGTTGCTACAAATACTCTGTTTCCCTCGCTGTTCGCTGTATTTTTTTGCTGATTTTTAATATTTATTATTTAATTATAAAAAAATATTCAGATGACTCCGCCGCGTCGGTCGGCAGCGCTGCGGCCCGCGACCGCGTTCCAAGACGCCTCCGAACTGCTGGAGAGCGACCTGAAGACGCCCCGCCGATCACCCCGCATGCACTCCAATTCGAGTAAGTCGAGACTAGACTCTAGTTATGATGCTATCACAAAAAAACACATGGTTTGACGAAAATTTGTGTCAAAACAACTCAAATTCAAAACAAAAACAACATTTAAAAAAACATCAGGCGGCGTGAACAAGCCCTACAAGTCGCCGTTCGCCCGCAACCCCAGCACCAACAGCCTCAGCGACCGACTCGGTCAGTGTTCTGTCTCCTTTTCTACGAAAATTTATTTCGCGTTGCTGTATTGACGTTAGTATAATCTTCACAC
Organism: Pristionchus maxplancki; assembly: GCA_900490775.1. Classification (NCBI taxonomy): domain Eukaryota; kingdom Metazoa; phylum Nematoda; class Chromadorea; order Rhabditida; family Neodiplogasteridae; genus Pristionchus; species Pristionchus maxplancki. Next base: position 110,379 of record LS566616.1, on the reverse strand, counting down.
CGAGTTGGAACCGATCATACGCACAATCAATGAACCTTGTTTGTTCAAATCACTTCCAGATCGTCAAATATCAATGCCGTTTCCGGTACTTTCCTAGTTGGCAACCAAGCCCCGCCCTTCGTGCAATTTTTTTATCACTTCCAGATCGTCAAATATCAATGCCGTTTCCGGTACTTTCCTAGTTGGCAACCAAGCCCCGCCCCTTCGTGCAATTTTTACTATTGTACGGATCCTGTTACCTAAGATGCTTTGACATTAGTAAAGGAGTGACGCCGCCAGGGCAGCGCTTGCTTGCCAACTAGGAAAGCTCCTCGTTTCCTTCTCCCCGTTTACAGTATCCATCCATTCCAGCCCAGACGCACCTTCCCGGGCAGAAGCGCCGCTCGACAACGGCGATCACTCCGTTGAGAGTGGAGACGGGCGGGGGCGGGCAGCCGCAGCCACCAGATACGATCACCTCGCCCCTGAGGATCAGGGGGACTACGGTGAGGGATAAGGTGGATTGGAATTATCGATTTGTGTATCCCTTCCCTGATTGTGAGTGCCCCTGTGGAACAGGCAGACTACGATGACAATGAGAGAGCACTTTTTTCGACTTCTCACGAGCAACTAACTAGTTATCAAATTTACTAGTTACCTTTGAGAGACGAATGAAACACAAATTCTACTTCTGTTCTTCTGTACACCGTGGCATATTACTGTATCTCGAATATCGATTATTGCCAGGCCGCGACGACGCCTCGCTCGCGCAAGTCCTACATCGTGCCCGCGCCTCTGCCCCCGCTCGGAGTGGGAGGAGGAGATAGCGATTCAGGTACGGTAGCTTGGGGTACTGTAGCCATGAGAAACATTCTTGTCCGAACTGTCCGAGGTCGGGGCATCAATTTCTATTTTGTAGTTTATTGGGGATTAGTGGAGACACAACTGATTAGCTTCTTTTTTTTCTTTGAACTTTGTGATGCGAAAGAAACAGCAAAAATCGAGGTTTGTGATAAACTGGGAACGACGATGGTCTGACGTGATAAGAATTGATAACAAATGATTTGCCATTCAGCTCTGAACTACAGTATCCTGATGATTACGGTACTTGCAGGCATCTCGTCGCAGGGATCGATTGATGACTTCGACTTCTGCGGATTATCGATCGAGGCGCAGCAGATCTACAAGAACAAGCGAGGAATCACACAGTTGTACGGTAAGAATTATCGATCGATTGAAGTGGGATTACGGTAGGGATACGGATGAATTGGTAGCTTTTGCTTAGCAAAAAGATGTCAAATTTTGGTTAATTTATCTTGGTGGTCTGGCGTTTCGACGATTGCTGATAATTTCTAGGGTAGTGTACTGAGCAATTTCTTGCCGTTCTGAACATGTACGCATAAATTATTTTAAAACTCGAATTTATCGGCGCTTATCTGGTTGATTGTGGCTCCAGATGCTCCTCATCTTGTTGCTTGCGATCGCTAGGTTGATGCATTGTGTGTACCTCACCAGCTCAACATTTGTAGACTGGCAGGAGTGCCTGTCTGACGCTTGCTTTGATTTGATCAGACTAGCTTATTAAATTATATTGCATTTTCTTGCATTGTCTGGTTTTAATTTTAAAAAATATTTGACAACAATATTTTAATTTGAATGCTCTTTCAGACTGGCAGAAGGAGTGCCTCTCCAATGCGCGCGTGCGCAAAGGCGACAACGTGATCGTCTGCCTGCCCACGGGAGCGGGAAAGACGCTGGTGGCCGAGGTGTTGATGCTCAGGTACGGTAGATATATCGTAGAGTGATGGGAGAGATGGGGGTACGGTAGGAGTATCGTAGACTGATGGGAGAGATGGAGGGTACGGTAGGAGTTTGGAGTATCGTAGACCGATGGGAGAGCCGGGGGGGGGGGGGTACGGTAGGAGTATCGGAGACTGATGGGAGAGGGGGTACGGTAGAATTTTGGAGTATCGTAGATTGATGAGAAAAGCGCGGATAGGGTAGGAATAAGACTAATAAGACTTGTAAGAATGAATAGTGATTTCTGTGCCACATTCTCCCAGGCTGCATTGAATAAAGCGCTTACTGTTAGTGATAATTTATAGGCGCAGCACGATTTTGCCGGGTTACTTTCTGAAACAATTCCCCATCTGTCTGAGACTTACGACTCATTCATTGTCGTGACCAACCGAACTTTTACCGTATCCTGTCATAGCTTACCGTAATCCTATCTACAGTAACCCCTCTCAGGGAAGCAATGGTGCACGGGCGCAACTCGCTGCTCGTCCTGCCCTACGTCGCCATCGTGCAGGAGAAGGTATTGTTAATATTATTGTTGTTTTGGTTATTGTTGTTGTTATTATTATTACATTTTCAACGCCGCAAAGAGATCGCATTGGCTAATTCTCACATTCTTTTGATATCTAGCGCAAGTGAAGCGGGAAAATGTTACGTGGTATTCCCAACCCAGTCGCTCTAACGTTTCAGTAGTTTAACAAGTTCAAAGTAGTCAGGAGTTTGCATTATCATGATTACTTGCCTGTTGTAAAAAAGACAACAACTTCTTCCCCAATTGCAGCCTGTTCCTCCAGGTGTTTCCTCGTTTCAACTATTGATCTAAATCAACGATCTAAATGAAATTCAGTAAATGTGCCGTCACAAATTGTAAATACAACGCATATTTCAAATTGTGTTTCTAAAATAGACGATGTATTTCGGTCTTCGAATTGAGACGTCGATCCTTGCAGATGACGTCACTGGCGGCGTTCGAGAGCGCTTTCGGCATCCACATCGAGGAGTACGCCGCCAGCAAGGGTACGGTAGCGATTACGGTAGAATATTGATTGGGTACTGTAGAATATCGATTGGTTGTGTAGGGTAGAGTGTAGATTGCGATTGCTTACGGTAGACAGGGTACAGTATTAATGAGTAGATCCGGTTAACTGCACGGTAGCTTTTTGGTTGGTTGATAATGACGTCGACCACTTGCTAAAATTGGTTCATGATTAGTGATATCAGTTTTTTTTAGTTCGATTGAAACCAGAAACTAGCCTGCTGCTATTCTCGTTTCACGTTGTTAACTTCTTATCGATTATGATGCTGTATCACCCTATCAAATCGATATTTATTGTTTATTTCTACCGTCAGAGTTGAAATACCAAATATAGGGTCGTTCAAAAAACACATGGTTTGTTGAAAATTCGTCCCAAAAACCACATGGTGGGAGAATTTTGGCATTTTTTCATCGATAAACACATGGTGGACACCTTTGGACGACTAAAAACAGATGGTGAGAGTTATTGTACCGTTGGTTTTACGGTACTATTTCTACTGTGTCTACCGTAATCCAATGCAATCCCCTCAGGACGCCTCCCTCCGATCGCCATATTAAATCGATTTTTCTACCGTAATCCAAATCAATCCTCTCAGGACGCCTCCCTCCGATCAAGCGCAGCGCCACACGGCGATCGATCTACGTGGCAACAATTGAGAAGGTGCTTTTATCGATTAATATTTAAAATTAGCATATTGAAACGTAAAAAAATAATGTACGGTGAGTTTGGGATGCGCATTTTGATGAGACTGGAAGTGTTTCTGCCTTGAGTGATCCCAGCTCGATTCGTGTGAATATATATTTTATGCAACCTGGTGCATTCCTGGTGAATTTCCGATGCGTATTTTAATGAAACTGTGGCAGTTTATTCTATCTCTGCTTATGTCAAAATTTGTATTATTATTATTAATAATATTCTCAGGCGAACATGCTGATCAACTCGCTGATCGAGAGCGGCCGTCTGGACGACCTCGGACTGGTGGTGGTCGATGAGGTCAGTACACCCTTCGAGAGAGGGGGGGGGGGGAGATACCATAGGGAGAGGGTGCGTGCTAGACGCGACGGGTTAGCAAGGGCGGGGAGAGGCGAGTGCGGTGTGTGATGAGATGCGGTAGTAAAGGGATGGGATACGGTAAATTATCGATTTCTGCTTATTGTTACTTCGCATGGTACTGGCTGCACGAGGAACGGTCGTAGTGGGACGAGGAAGAGTAGAGTACGGTATAAATATCGATTTATTATTATTAATTATCGATTTTTCAGTTGCACATGATCGGGGACGGAGCGAGAGGCGCGCGCATCGAGAGCATGCTCACCAAGTACCTGCACAAGGGTGAGTACGGATGGGGTTGGGTACGGTAGATATATCAGACTTGATAACGACGACTGGATTTTTTTAAAATTTGAAAACATTCTAATTTCTCCCCTTGCATGCTTATTAGAGGTATTCCCTGAAGAAGACACTAAATGCATGTTTCTATTGGACATACTGTTCAATGTGTTTCGACTATATCTACATTTTGAAGTCTGATAGACCTAATTGTAAGCAGGAGGGCCTGGCCTATTTGGGAGAAGAGAAGGGCCGCAGAGGAGACGACGATGACTTACAATAACCGTCATTTTCAATGCCACTGTCACTGTCACTGTCAGTGAATTTTTCATCAGAGTGGAAAAAAGGTTGTCAAGAACTTCCTAAAATCCGTGAACATACCCTGTTTTCGAGAGTAGGGTCAACATGGAAAACTATCAAAAAGTTGAAAAGATATCCGATTTTCGAAGATTTGGCCTATTTTCGTCGTTTTTTCACCCGGCATAAACATTTTCGAAAAAGCTGCCACCTGATTTTTTCATCTATGTTTTGTCATCGCTGATTGCAGGCCGCGGCCAGGTGGTCGGCATCTCGGCGACGCTGACGAACATGGCCGAGCTGGCGGCGTTCATGCGCGCCTTCGTCTACTCGACGGAATTTCGACCGGTAAGGGGAGGGGTACGGTAGGATTGGGAGAGGGGTGCGGTGGGGTGGGGTACGGTGGGATTCGGAGAGGGTTACGGTAGGATAGGGGTACGGTGGGATTGGGTTACGGTAGGATTGGGTTACGGTGGGATTGGGAGAGGGCGGCCAACAAGAGGAGGATGCTGTGGCAAGTGGGTGGTCGGGTGGTGGAGAAGAAGAAAGAGGAAGAGGATCACAGAAAAGAAAAACAAAAAAAAACACACACAAAAATGCATGCACTTGCTGTTAGACGAGGTGACCAATTATGGTAAACAGGATATCGCATTTATCCTGGTTTGAATAATTGGTTATGCGGCGTTTGATAGCCCGCGTTTAGGAACTCGTTATTTGTAACAGGAACCCCTCACCTGCCTCCCTGAACGTCACACGTCGCGAATAGCTAAACGCGGGTTCCTAAACGCCCCATCCCTGGCTTAATTAACTTAATTAATTAGCACTTAATTAATTAATTAAGGTCGAGCTCGTGGAGATCATCAAAATCGGGCAGCGGCTGCTGCAGGTGAGGGCAATCGTCTGTCTCTCTCACTGTCCCACGCTCTCTCGCTGCTCTGACCGACGAGAGAGTGTGGAGAAATGAGAGGGACAGACAATTACACGAGCAATCGTCTGTCTCTCTCACTGTCCCACGCTCTCTCGCTGCTCTGACCGACGAGAGAGTGTGGAGAAATGAGAGGGACAGACAATTACACGAGCAATCGTCTGTCTCTCTCACTTTCCCGCGCTCTCTCGCTGCTCTGACCGACGAGAGAGCATGGAGAAATGAGAGAGAGAGAGCATTTATAAATGCAGGTGGACAAGCGGACGAAGGAGCTCAAGCACTACGCTGACCTGCCGCCCAATGTGAGTAAAACAGACAGGGTTCAAATGCGCATGTTAGGGCCAGAATGTGGGTTGGGTTCGGCGGAATAGCACGAAAATGTCAAAAACGTGGGTTGCTTTCGGCGGAAAACCCTCGATGGGTTGCTTTTCCGATTTTTGGCCGAAATGTGGGTTGCTTATGTATTTTTTGAGGGGTCATTTGATCTATGAAGACAGAGTTAACAAGCCCCAGAATTGATGGTCAAAATAGCTCATACCTTGTGGTTTTCTGGTGAAAAAATGGCCAAAATAACTCATACCTCGATGTTTTTGACTCGATTTTTCGTCTAACCTTGTATTTTAATTCACCCTTTCTACCCTTGTTAACTCTGCAGAAAATTAATCCTAGAAAACGAATCCATATTATTTGTGTTGTTTGGTTGCTGCCTGCTGCAGTTATCGCTTATTGTCAAGCTTATTGTTACGTGCCCTTTTGCGATTGCTGTAGTGCTGAGGTTACGGTAGCATCTCGGTTACTGTACTTACCATATCCCTTTTCAGGCGCTCGCGTCGCGCGACCCCGACGGTATCTGCCAGCTGCTGCAGCAGGTGAAAGGGGAAAGAGGGGGTGATCGAGGTTTCAATCATCTGGTAAAATGCGAAAGATATGGGGGTTTCAGTCGAGTCCCCGTTGTCTATTCTAAAAGAATCACAGTTGCTGTAGTAGGTGGAGAAAGACAAACTAGGGTGACTAGAGTATCGTGGAAACGATAGATTGAGTAGGGATGCGCATGTTCCAATTTCAGTACGACGTCGTGGAAAATAAATCAATTAGTTTATTGTCCAATTTTGCAAATTGTTATTATTTTTATTATTGTTTTGTTGTTGTTGTTATTATTGTTGTTGTTGTTGTTTTTCAGGTGATCCCCCGGCACTCGGCCATCATCTTCTGCCCGACGAAGAAGAACGCGGAGAACGTGGCGGTGATGATCGCGCGGGCGGTCCCGAAGTGAGTTACGGTAGGATACGGTAGATCAGGGTACCGTGGTATCGATGATGGTGGTCTGAATAAGCATTTGCGGAATTTTGGTCGATCATCCGTCATCCGCATCACTAAGGAAAGCGTGGCAGAGATGAAATGCGTGACAAATTAATATTTTGGCCGGTGATGACGCGTTCCAAAGCGATAGTGAAAGCATCGGGAGCTATGTCAGATTGATAGGTAAAAACACGCTATTTATTGCTTTTTGCACTTCGTTTCCGAATTCGTCGTTGTCGGTAACAGTATAGAATCACTGGAGTCTGGTGGTATCCTATGGCGGAAAAGGGGTTCGCAATTATCATGTCGAATGTAAACTACAAAAATATTTGGCCCGGTGCTCGCCCGTCCCAGCGCTTTTACTAACGCTTACGGATCAATCCGGCGGCAGTCCTCCTCTGTACGGTCGTTGCAACAATAACACTATTATCAGCACACAAAATAGTAACGTTACAGAAGATTTTCGAGTTACAGTAATGCGGAACTATGGTTGTTGGGTGTCGTAGTAAGCTTCAGTAGAGAGTACGGTATCTGGGTACAGTAGTATCACAGAGGTTACGGTTGCTCCAGATTACCGTAATCATTGCAGGCAGCTACGGGAGGTGCGCAAGACGGAGAGACAGGCGCTCATCGATTTGATCAGGGAGGAGGGCGATGGTGGGTTACTGTACTTGGTTTGGTACGGTATCCTGGACTACTGTGGTTAGCTACTATGAGATCGATCTGATCAAGGAGGAGGGCGATGGTGAGTACGGTAGGATTACTGTAGGGCAAGTACTGCAATCGATTTGTGGTGATGTCGCTGTCACTGTGCCGTACTTTTGAGTTGCTGCAGCCTTGGAGTGTCGTATTTCCGGGTTTCGATTAATTTTGACTCATATAGTGTGGAGTTTCATTAGGTAGTAAAGATCGTTGAAAAAGGTCGAGAGCCATTGTCTTCTCTGAGATCCCTTCTAAAATTAAAGTATTCGAATATACCGTACCCTACCGTAATTCCGCTAATTCCAGGCAAGACGGAGGAGGCGCTGGAGCGGTGCATCGAGACCGGCGTCGCCTGGCACCACAGCGGGCTGACGCACGACGAGAGGAAGCACATCGAGGCGGCTTACGTGGTACGATGGGGTACGGTAGCTACAGTACCCTGAGGGTTACTTATGGTAACTGGGGTATTGCGCTAGGTAAAGTATTAGCAGTGGTAATGTAGGCCTGATGACGACTGCATTTGTATGGAATCGTCTCCTGATAGCAGCACAAGATTTTTGATGTTGTAAGGAATGATCTACGAGCCGAGCACTAAGAGCGCGGCGCAGTAGTGTTGATGTGAGCATGAAAAACGTATCTTCCAGCTAATTTGCGAATCGGGAAAATCGTTTTTTTAAAATTGTAAGTAGAGAAACCCTCGCGAAAATCGAAGCTCATTTCAATCGAGCTATGATAATGAGAACAAGATGCACGTATCTCCCGGGTCACTTTTTTCACCAACCTTTTTAATTCAGATTTAATCGCCTGGGGGGTTTCTGCACTAGAACTAAGTAAATGGGGATAGAGGAAAATTGTTGAGATTCAATAGTTGATTAATTACAAATATTACTTTCGCCGCAGTTTATTTCTGTTGCGATCGCTAGATGATTCCGCGTTTCTGCATTAGATTATCTAATTTAGATATCTAACAACGTGTGGAGCAATCTGCACAATGGTTCTTCATCAGCTGAATAAAAGAAATATCAAATTGCTTTCTGTCAAATTTTACTAGTAGCTTGGTGACACTGGGTTTCAGCGTTGTATCATCCTTTGGTAGCACAGATCATTGCGATTGTATAAGCGCAGCCACTCCAATAATAATCGAATAAATTATAATCCCTACCATCGATCTACCGTAACCCTCTAATCAATCGATATTCCCGTAACCTCATCTACCGTATTTCCAGTCGGGCGTGCTCTGCGTGCTGTGCGCGACGTCGACGCTGGCGGCCGGCGTGAATCTGCCGGCGCGCCGAGTGATCATCAAGCAGCCAGTGGTACGTTAGGATTGGGCAGTGGGTCTGGGGTACGGTATCTTGGAGGAGAGGTCACGGTAGTTTAGAATGAGCTAACTGCAGGTTGATACTCATGATAGCTGATGTTGCAACCGGTGGCATGTGTTCCATTTTGCTGACATGGTTGATGAGTGTTTCGTGAATACCAGTTAAGCATGTTCCTAGGCATGCTAAGATGGTATGATCGCCATGATCAAGAGAAAAGAATATTTGTAATCGCTTGCAATTAGCCACCTGTAGGGCCTTCTGTAATCCATCTTTGCAGGTTGGCCGGGATCAGCGTACAAGTCTGTCCTGGCTCACCAATCGATATCCTAACGATAATCTACCGTAATCCTTTGCAGGTTGGTCGCGACCGCCTACGGAAGGCACAGTACCTGCAGATGATTGGTCGCGCGGGCCGCGCCGGATTCGACGAGAAGGGAGAAGCGGTTACGATAGTCCGGGCGGGACCGGAGGAGAGAATGGTGAGGGAAGGGGTACGGTAGATGAGAAGGGGTACGGTAGGTAGGATTACGATAGTAAGGGTGGGACCGGAGGAGAGAATGGTGAGGGAGGGGGAGAAAGTGAGGCCATAGGCCATAGTGAAAAATGGAGATAAAATAAGATGATGACATCGAATTGCTAATTTGATTACTGGCGAGGTTGGTATTTTCGGTGGCTCCGCGGTTTGGTTGTCGTTGGAGTGAAACCTGGCGGTGTTCGGCTGCGCCAATGCATCATAGTTCTACTACGACTGGGTCTCTAATAATTTTTTCACGATTCTCAGGAAAAAATATAAATCTCCATTCTTGCGGTGCCTTTTACGTGAAATCTATTTTTAGCCCTCCATGTGATCTTTGGCTGCGCCGCTACATCAAATCTGCGCGGTGGAAGTCTGTGCAATTGTCTCTTGCCGCTTCGTGATAGAAATTATAATAACTTGCAGTTGAACCACATCATTGCTTTAACCTCGGCGCAAAAATCACATTTCGAGGTACCTGGTGATTGTCGGTTGCGGCGCTGTATCATAATGCCGGAATGCCAGCTGATGTAATGTAAGGGCTAAATTTTTAAATATAAGTGTACACGATACGACCGTATGTCCTTTCTGTAATTTCGTGCAAGTTTCGGGAGACGCAAACGAGAGCGAACCAGTCGATAAATCTTAGGGTTTGATGCTGCGCTACTGTTGAGATGTCGCGGTCGTCGTATTGCGATCTGCTCCGAGTTCCTACATGTAAAAAATCAGTTTCGATTGAATCGAGGAATCAAGTAATGAACCTCGGTACGCCTTGCAGTTGCACGGCGTGCTTTGGTGAGAAGACGCGGCGTGTGAATAATAATTGAGGGCCTGGTGATCTGAAGTTTGGGTGTTGCGCCAAAGCTTGCTATCTTGCGGTCATTACAATTCCTGTGAGCTGACAGTGTTATGCGACAAACAATATTAAAATGATTACATAAATCTATTCGCTTCCGTACGTTACTGATCATTATGTTTGGACACCCGGTGTTCTTAGGCTGCGGTGTTGCGATATAGTTCCGTTGTTGGTGGAATTGTAATTTATCTCATAGACGCTAACAAAACCATAAATTATCGATCCGACAAAGCTATCCGATACCGTAACCTACCGTATTTTGCAGTTCCGCGAGATGCTCGCGCACGAGGAGATGCGGTGCGAGAGCGCGCTGGCCGACCCCGACGAGCTCGCCTCACTCGTCCTCGATCTACTGTCTCTGAAGGTACGGTAGATAGGGGTATCGATTGATTACGGTAATCGTTGTACTGGATCTACTGTCGCTGAAGGTACGGTAGCGAATTTCGATTCGTTACGGTACTATTGTAGAATAGAACTGGATAAAAACTCACATCTCAATCAATTATTGTAGTGTTCCCTCGCAGGTGGCGACTACGGTAGCCGAGTTAGATGAAAACTCAGTTCTCGATCATTAAATACGGTGTTTCTCTCCAGGTGGCGACTACGGTAGCCGAGCTGGAGGCGGTGCTGGCCGCGACGCTGCTCGTGCAGCAGAAGGGAGTGGAGGAGGTGAGGAGGGGATTACGGTAGGATGAGGGGATTACGGTAGGATGAGTGGGTTACGGTAGATATAATATATTACGGTAAGCGAATGATGCAGTAGCTTATGGGTGTGGATGTGAGGAGGGGGGTACGATAGGAGGAAGCGGTGTATTGGAAGAGGAAATGAAGTTTTTTTTAAATCGTGAGATCCACATTGACACTGAGTAATCATTAACACACGGTATTTATGATGAGAAGTAGTAGCGAGAAACTTGCGGGCTCGCAGTTCTTCTGATTGTGGTTGCATAGGATACCCGGATGCACGCCGCGTATCGATAAGTGAAAGGTGATTGTGGTTCAGAAAGAGCGAGGGAGCATGGCGAAATGAGAGAGTTCGGGAAATTTTGGATACTCCTGGCCAATAGATTCTCGGGAGAGGCAGTGCGAGAGCAAGGAGAAGGAGAGACTATACAATGCCCATTCCAGATGAGTCGGATGATCAGCACGGCACTGGAGACACTGCAGACGCAGCAGCTGGTGGGCAGGGAGGAGGAGGTGATTGAGTTAATTAGTGGCTAATTAGCGCTTAATTAATTAGGAGTAAATTCAATATTGTAAGTGAATTGGGGAAAGGTTAGGCTGTCCAGCAGGCAATAGCAGCTGGTGGGCAGGGAGGAGGAGGTGATTAAATGATTAATTAAGAGTTAATTAATTAGGTCTTTATCTGAGCTAATAAGCAACCGGTCGGAATGGAGGAGGATGTAATCAGCTTTTTTTTAAAAATTTACTGTGTTGTTTTGTCGACCAAGGCCTGGGAAAAAAAGTAGATTTTGTGGTTAAAATTTTTTAGGATGGGAAAATCGATCTCATTGCAAATTTGAATCGGCTAGTGACCAAGGCGTGTGTGCGAAACGTAAAATGAACTGGTGATATTTTGGTTTTGTTAAAATCGAGAAGCACATCACAACGTAATGCCATTTGCCTCGAAGCAATCCAGTGGTGATGTAACCTCGATTATCCGAATTTTGAACGTCATAAATATCCCATTCAGGCGCTCGCGGTAACCGAGGAGGGTGCTGCGGCTTTCGGCGCGAGCGTGGCGCCCGCCGACTCGTGCGTGCTGAGGAAGGATTTGGTGAGTATTATTATAATTGTTGTTGTTGTTGTTGTTGTTGTTGTTGTTAGAGCGCGCCCTAGGTATTGGTCAACTAGAATGCACGGGCGTGTAAATTCCTTGATAAGTAGTAATTGTCTCAGCTGATTCATGCGTGCTGAGGAAGGATTTGGTGAGTGCCAGATGCCATACTCTAACCAATTTCCTGTAACTTGATCACTAACCCGGCGAGTATGGGCTACATAGAGAGGTGATGAACCTGAGAAAGGCCGGGATTGATAATACTTTACCGGATTGTATGATAACTAGTGCTGCGTGAGAAGTCAATTTCTCCAGGTGAGTTGTTGTTGCGTGCGCGCTGTATGAGTGAGAGAGGCGCATTCCAGCAATCGGACATCGTCAGCTCGTTTTAAAAAAAGCATAGTAAGAGTCTCGGTGATGTTAGTGAACTTCCCTCTTGAACGCGTGCTGCAGAGGCGGTTGATGTGGTTGAGTAGGGAAGAATTCAGTAATAATTATCGCGTTGCTTTCCGTTCAATAGCATTCTTTATATTTCCTTGCGTGATCCCATAGTATATTTATCATCCTGGTGAATGCGCGTTGCCTCACCGCTTGATGGGAGCAGTAGGGAGCTCTGGTACAATTGTAAACAAAGGGTAAATCATGTAGAAGGGTTACTGACTGGTCTGTGGCCTTGCTTGACAGAGAACGACGTGCAGCGAAGTAGATTCTAGTGTTGACAGATCGGCACTCGTCTCTCCTCATTTCGCGTGCTCTCTCGTCTCTGTGACCGGCGAGAGACCATTCGAAACGAGAGATGCGCGTGCCGAATTGTCATCACTAGTAGATCCCTTCTTGATGAGTCCCTTGTTTAGCAGTTTGTTGTTGTTTTCATACACACACTTTCCGATAAAGGTTCGATAAAATCGCCTGCTGTTCGGGGATTGTCCACGGCATACCTTTCCACCCTCAATGGCGACCAATTTTTCACATAAGGGTCCCCCCTTATGTTGCGCACATGACCACGTGGTCATGCGCGCAACATAAGGGGGGACCCTTATGTGAAAAATTGGTCGACACTGGCGTGGAAAGGTATGGTCCACGGTCTGAGTGTGAGAAAACTGGCTAGTCGCGGTTTCAGTAGCTCCTCGAAAGCAAATGTGCTGTTATCAGAATAATAACAGAGAAACATGCCATTGCAAATATGTATTCGATTCCAGTACTTGGAATCTGATTGCTACCGTAACCCTCCTCGATTATCGATTTCTTCCGATACCGTATCCCCAATTATCGATTGCCTTGCAGCTGGCGACGCTCAGTTCGGGCGTCAACTTCTCCTCGCACCTGCATCTGCTGTACATCGTGGCGCCGTACGACCTCAGCTGCAAGATCGATTGGGACCTGTATTATAAGGAGGTACGGTAGCTGGGTTACGGTAGCTTTACTGTCCGAGAAATCTTCGGGGCATTAACTTTTGAACGGTTGGTCCGGGTTTCATCTGGGTGATAAATTTGAGAATGTCTCACACGGGCACTGCGTTCATGGGTGCTAGCATAAATCGAAGCACAAAGTTTATATTTTGAGAGATCTTTTATTTATTGTAGATCCCTCTATTCCAGTTCTCCTCCCTGCCCGACTCGGAGAAGGCGTTGCTCGAGCGCGCCGGCATCTCGATGAAGCGGATCGTGCAGCAGATCGCGAGCAGGGCGCCGTTGGTGAGCAGGGGGATATGGGGAGAGGACGCGTGCTAGACGAGCCGGGTTAGAAAATGGGCGAGAGGGTGTGTGGGAGGGAGAGAGCAGGGCGCCGTTGGTTAGTCCGTTTTTTCTCTCTTAAAGCCAGCATAAGTATGCCCCGACCTAACAATAAGAGTTTGGCAAGTGACAAGGGTTTCCTTAGACTTTTTGTTTACGAATGAAGCTGATTTTCATAGAGTTTTGGTGTAGCTTTGTCACCAGGTCTGGGGCAATGGGGAGGGGGACACTAGATAGTAGACTGGGATCTCGATGAAGAGGATCGTGCAGCAGATCGCGAGCAGGGCGCCGTTGGTGAGCAGGGGATGGGATGTGGGGAGAGGGCACGTGCTAGGAGCGCCGGGTTAGAAAGGGGGCGAGAGAGTGTGCGGAATGGAGAGAGCAGTGATATGCTTGAATTAGCGAAGTAGCATTGATAATGGAAAATTGGACAACCCGGTGATGTTCCGCGTCACAGTGTTTTGTTAATGGAGAAATTCCGGCTTGTTTGATAATTGAATAGCAAGGTGCTCTACAATTCATTCTGATAGGATGCTGAAAGGTGGCTCGTTAATGCTTCGAGATTTGCTCTTCCTGGGTTGTGTCTAGTTCCGATAATATACATAGCTCTTAGAATTTTAACAAAACTTGATTGACATTGTTGAAAAATGAAAAGTAAACTAGGCAAGAAGAGCAGAAGCGCGTTTTCATCACTGCTGTTTTAGTACTAGTGAGTTCGCGTTTCGCTGCTTGGGTAATTCGTTACACGTCCACTCAGTGGTGATGAGAGGTGGGCCACATATTGAAAATAAAATATTAATTATAAAATAAATTGGTCATTTGCAGGAAGAAGGCGACAGCGCGCTGCGCCTCTACCTCGCGCTGCTCATGCAGCATGTGTGGCGACAGGTAGTTAATTAATTACAGTAATTATAATAAATGTCGGTAAAACAAGAAGAAATATAAAAATAAAGGTGTATGGCGACAGGTAATTAATTAATTAATTATCCCTTTTATTAATATGTATTTATCATAATTCACCATTTGGCGACAGTTAAAAGAGGTTAGGGTTTTTTTTCAAAATCAATAGCCATTGGCTTCGATCGATGCCCTAACCGCACTGCTGTTGCATAGAAATAGCGAAACCTGAACGTGACAAGGGAATGTTGTTGAATTTTGTACCGATCATTTCATACAAACTGTTCGCTACACTGCACTTTCATACGTGATGCATTATCGCAGCCCGAAGCTGCCTAGTCAGTTCAAGAAATTGTACATCTGGGAATTTGCTGCTTGAAATTCGCTAATTCCGCGAATATGTTTATTGGTTGGAGTCTCAAATTGGAGAAGCCACAAACCGCACGTCTAGTTGTTACTCTGACGTGAAGTCGCGTAACCGGCTATAAAACAAATTAATTTTATTAAACCATAATTAAGTAATATTCTCCTGCAGGAACCGCACGTCGAGGTTGCCGCGCACTTTGGCGTCGAGAGGGGATGGCTGCAGGTGAGTTGTGTTGGAAAACGGAAAAAAACTTCCTAAAATCCAAAAAAAATTTCGGAGATTCTACAATTTTGATTGTCTTCTACGAATATTTCACTTGTCTCCATCCGAATTTCTCCACATTGAAAACTCTAGTGTCAAATAGACGGAGTGAGAGAGTGGGAAAAGGAGAGAGAGACGGGGGTTTAGTAGTCAGAAATGGGAGCAATCACTCTCTCTTTTCGCAATGTTCTCTCGTCGGTTAGAGAAGCGAGAGAGTGTGTGAAATGGAGAGAGACGGACTTTTATTAGTCATAACTGGACATTTGTGCAGGCGGCCCTGCAGCAGACGGTGTCGCACGCGGCGGCCATTGCGCGGTTCGCGGAGGTGAGAACATTTATATTATATTATTAGTGAAACGGAAAATCAGCGGCTTGAAATGGTGGTGGTCGGAATAGGGAATACTGTAGCTAGTAGTTGAGCGATCGCTCAAATTGCACGTGGTGAAACGAGAGAAGTGGTAGGATGTGTTAGATGGTACTTGTTAGCAGCAGAATCGGTTCACCTGCGTTGTAGATTCTATCAGTGCGTGGTGAAACGAGAGATAAGCAGGTTGGGGTTGTTATGGCGACAGGGGTTTGATGACAGGCGTACGGATAATCGCTGTATCTGCAGTGGTCCAGTGTATTAGTTCTTGGTGAAACGGGAACTCTGCCGGTTGGTGCGGGTATTCAATTTTCATTGTGAGACTAGGAACGCCTTTATTCTGGCTGAAGAAGGCATAGGGCGCAACGGCGAGTGATTTATTTGCGGAGGCGTGCTCGACGCTGGCGGATTCACTACTGCTGAAGCGAATATAAAAGTAGGATTTGTTATGCAATCAGGGCAATTGAATTCCCTGCTTGGGGTGGTGCATGAGTGCTCGGTGAAACGGATTGCCTGTTTGAAACTGTTATTGTTAAGCACAAATGAGCGGTCGGTAATAAGATTGGAATTGCAACAATTGACGTCGTCTTATCGTCCTGGCCGCAATGAGGTGTCGGATTAGTTGTTGGTGAAACGGGAGAATACCTGCGTGTATTTAAGGTGTGATAGGCAATTCCAGCGATTGTGAAGGGGATTGTTGTTTTTGTTTTAAACTTCGCGCAGCAGATTTATTGCGAGCAGAGGCGAGTCCCGAAACTAGTACAAGGTGTGTAGCGCGAGGGCTGCGGGTGGATTAGAATTAGTTCTATTACTCGGAGGCGTTGCAGACCCATTGCAGTGCTGGTGCTGCGTTATTCTAGTAGCATCGGTGTAGCGCGAAGTGACCGGGAGCAGGGATGTGCAAAACTTAACGGTCTCTCAATTCGCAATGCTCTCTCGCCGATCATAAGGAGCGAGAGAGCATGTAAAATGAAGAGACCGTTAAATATTTGCACAACCCTGACCGGGAGCCTGAACTGCTGCTCACGCGGTCGATGCTATCAATTTTTAGTTATTGAACTACGAAGCAGCGTCGATTGTGTGAAATGGCGTACCACTTGACTAATGCAGACGGAGTAACGCGAAGGCCGCGGGTGGATAATGAATTAGTGGGGTTGTTTGAACTGGAAATCGAAGCTGAATATTATTGCATGCACAGGGCTCGTCCTAGTAGCATCGCTGTAACAGTAATTGGCCGGCTCCTTGGTAGAACAATACAGCATGGGCAGCGCCAGATGTCAGCAATATTTAGTTGTTTGTTTTCAACCGTCAACCGTTTCGATCAATGCGGGCAGAGGCGAACCACTAGATTAGTGCGGTGTGAGTAGCGCGAAGGCTGTAGGTGGAGAATGTATTAGTGGTAGTTTCATTAAGGATGTTCCGAATCGCATTGCATAGCAGCTGCAGTCCTATTCTAGTACTATCCTTGTTGCGCGAAGTGGCTGGGTTGAATTGCAGCGCGCATGCTAGCGGCAAATGCTATCAATCTTTAATTATTTGACTTCACGACACAGGTCATATTGCATAGAGAGGCGAATGCCGAGATAAATGCAGTGTGCGTAGCGCGAAGGATGCAGGTATAGAAGTAATCAGTAGATTTTTTTAAGAATTAAAAAAAGACTCAATATAGGTCCGGGCCCATTCTACCAAATATCGAGCCAGTTGGCAATAATAGAAGGGGGGGTAGAAAGAAGAGGGTTGAGAACGAGTAAAGCTACAAAAGACATTATGGGATGACTCTACTCTGTCAGAAGGGAGGGAATTCCAAATTTGAATTGTTCGAGATACAAGGGTGGAACTAGAGTTACGTGGAATGAATGGCAGTGACAGTGACATAATGGCAGTGTTTTTTTTAAATATTTTTTCACAACGAACTCGTTATTCTAATGCGCAAAACGACGATCACCTAGATGAGTCTCGTGAGCGCAGCGCAAAGGCTGCGGGTGGATAATCACTGAGTGGCTAGCTCAAGTTTATTTCTGCATGCTATTGCATGGTGCTTACGTCCCAATTCTAGTAGCATCAGTGTAGCGCGAAGTAACCCGCTTCGTCTTAGTCCTTGTTAGACAGCACAAAGACAGTGCACGATTCAGCTTTATTTGGTTGTTTTTCATACATGGGCAGCACCTATTGTGGGAAAACGCTAACTACTAGTCTAGCGCAGTGGGTGCAGCGCGAAGGCTGCTGGTGGAGAAAAAAATATTTAAATCGCATTTGAATAGTTCTTGCTGAAACGGGAGACTGCCAGCGCGGATCTAGGGTGTGACATGCACAAATTGAATAGCAGTTGCTGCGCTGGTCTAGTAGTGCAGCTGTAGCGCCAACTAGCCGGCTCCCAGGATACATTGCAGGTGCAGTTATGGTAGAATGAAAGGAAGGGTCCTGAAGCCAGTAGTAGTTGATTGTATTCAATAAGCGCCTTTCAATATGAGAGGGAGCGAACCACTTGGCAAATGCGTTGTGAGAAGCGCGAAAACTGCAGGTGGATGAGGAATTAGTAGTATTTGTACAAGCCCTGCTTCATATTGCGTAGCTGCTGCGGCCCTATTCTAGTAGAATCAGCGTAGCACGAAGTGGCAGGCTGGTTGAACAGACATGGGCAGCGCTCGATCCCCCTAGCAATATTTAATTGGTTGTTCCGCCACAGAAAGTACATTCAATGTGGGCAGAAGCGAACAAGTAAACTAATGCAGTGGATGCAGCGCGAAGGCCGCGGGTCAAAGATTGATTAGTGGGATTGTTCAAAAGCTCTCGAAGGCTGGATTGCATAAATGATTCAGTGATTGTCTAGTAGTACCACTGTAGCACGGATTGACCTTGTTGAAAGTGTTATTCACAAGCAGTTTGGTTGTTTAGACTACGAGTCTGCATCTGATTGCACGGCAGGTGCATATTTTATGAAGAAGTAACACTGCAGCGCGACCTTACTGGCTATTGTCTTTTATTTTTTCCTCACTATATTGTTGTAATTGCAAACATAGGCGGATTAGTATATTAGTGCAGTGGGCGCAGCTCGAGTGTGTCGGGTGCAAAATCGGCGATCATTGATGGGTGATATTATTGGCTTACTGTTGTGATCCTTTCGACTCTCTCACTGCAAGCAGTGCCGGATTATCAAATTAGGGAAGTGAGCGCAGCGCGAGTGTGCCGAGTTCTCGAGGGTAGCACATTGATGACAGAGCATCAGTTGTGGTTGCTATTTATTGTAATAGATCTTCTGCTAGCACTGCAAGTAGAGGCAGACTATTGAATTAGAGAAGTGAACGCAGCGCGAGTGTGCCGGGGCAAAATGCATGATGAGGAAATAAAGAATTTTCATGATTGTAAATGTTTTTATTTATTCATTGCAGCGCCTGCCCTCCACGCTGTGGCCGCTCAAGCTGCTGCTGCCCGAGCTGGTCGCGCGACTGTCCGATTGTGAGTACGGTAGGATTACGGTAGATGGGTTTAGAAGTATCGATTGATCAGCACGGTGGTTACGGTAGCTTAAGCTCGTCGCGCGACTGTCCGATTGTAAGTGGATACGGTAGGATTACGGTAGTCAGGGTTTTGGTAATGAGGGATGGGGTACGGTAGTCTCACGGTAATCGATCGATTAAAACAGTTGTTTAGAGTAGGGTAGTTAAGGTTACTGTAGCTCAAGCTGCTGCTGCCCGAACTGGTCGCGCGACTCTCAGATTGTAAGTGGATACGGTAGGATTGCGGTAGATGGGGGTACGGTAGTCGATGAGTACAGTAACTGACGGGGTACGGTTGGCACAATTAGGCGAACGAGTGATGGATACGATAGATGCGGGCATGGTGGGAAAGGGGCAAGGGTTTGCCCCATATCTCGTTTGAATAATAAGAAGGTGACCGCGCGTTTCACAGTTCTTTCTAGTACGACATTGCAGCCTTCATTGAATGATTAGTGCTGATGTGGTTCCTAATGTTCAATTTGTCTTTGGGAGCACATGCCCTTATTACTCTTGCCAAAAATTGTCTACATTCTTGATGGGTGAATTGTCAGTTGTAGTTTGAACCCTGATCACTAAATACCCTTGCAGGCACGCGTCCCGAGCTGCAGCCGCTGCTGCGGCTTGATCTGGTGAAGCGGAGGCGGGCTGCACAGCTGTACGGAGCCGGATACAAGTGGGTTACCTATTTTATTAGCTATTTTATTATTAATTAGCCGTATAATTGTAAGTAGACAATCTTGAGTTGGAATAAACAGACGCGCAGTAGGGTACGGCGCTGGATACAAGTGCGTGAATTCGATCTTAATTAGGGAAAAGTAATTAATATAGTAATTAGAAAAAGGAATTGGGAATTTTGTAACTATTCTGAGGGGCGGCACGTTAGAGTGGCCTAGGGTTGGTGAATCCGGATAATACCGACACTCGGTTAACCGACTTCGATTTCCTTTGTTTTCTATCCGGGTATATTCGTTATCCGGTCGGTTATCCGAGTGCGAGAGGGAAGGACCGGATAACCGACATTATCCGGCGGTTTCGCACGTATACACGAGAGAGACGGCGGATTCGCACGTAAACAAGAGAGAGACGCAAGGACCGGGTAGATCAAAGGCCGATCTCTGATCACAGAGGATACAAACACCCACTGGCATGGCAGTGATGCAGTTCCTTCCCTGACTGAAGAAATAAATAACACATTAAATTTTCTGAAACACTCTTCAACAAGAGTGATGCACCCCTCCCCTTCTTTCCTTCTCAATGAGACTCTCTATCTAATCCGCAGATGATAAAATTTATATTCTCAAGACTCAAGTCTTGCCCTGAAAAAAAATTTGTTATAACATTTATTCTACTGAATAAGATACAATTGCCCTGATTCGCTTCCATTTCAATTTTCCCACATTTCATTGATTCCGAAATTAATAATTATAATTTTAGCTCTATAATAATCGTTCATTCGCCTCAGGTACTAGACATTATCAAAGTATAGAAAACTGCCTGATTTTCCATCGGATTTCGAAGTGCGGGGTTGAACTTATATTTGAAACTTTGAAGGCCTGTTTATCAGTTTAGGAATTTTTTGTTGAAAAATCATCCTCTGAGAGACCCTACTTAATTTTACAGGCTCTTTCGATCCACATATACGAAATTGTTATATTTCACCGATGAACAGCGAAACATTCAATTACAATTATCTCAATAGAGAAGAACAACACGCGTTTCAGGTTTCTGCATGAAGTAGAACTCGCCGAGATCTGGTTTGCGCCCAATATGAACGGTGTTTGCCGAGAGATATACCACTTGAGGTTTTCGTGATTGTTTGAAGATTTTATTTATACGCATATTGATCAGGAAGAATTGAATAGGCGCGTCGGATAGCCGAGTGGTGTATGGCGATGACTTCAATTCGAAGAGTACCGAGTTCAATTCCTCGATTAGTATCTCAACGAGCTTGAATTACCAGTGCCAGTGGGTGTTTGTATCCTCTGTGATCAGAGATCGGCCTTTGATCTACCCGGTCCTTGCGTCTCTCTCTTGTTTCCGTGCGAATCCGCCGTCTCTCTCTTGTATACGTGCGAAACCGCCGGATAATGCCGGTTATCCGGTCCTTCCCTCTCGCACTCGGATAACCGACCGGATAATGACCTTTCTGACCATTCCGACCGGATATTGCGCCCCTCGGATAATAGAGTCGGTTATCCGAACTATCCGAACCGATTTGACACACCCTAGAGTGGCCGCTAACCCCTCCGCTAACCCGAGGAAGACCTAATTGTAAGAGCACGCCAAACATATGCACGTAGTTGGGGTCCTCGTGAAGCAGATGAGAGTAGCGCAGCTGTACGGGGCTGGGTACAAGTGCGTGATTTCGATCGTAATTAGGGAAAAGTAATTAATAATAAGTAATTGGAAAAAGGAATTAGGCATATTGTAATTAAGCTGAGGTGCGGCACATTAGGGCGGGTTTTGTGTAGCGGTGATGGGCGGCGCAGCTGTACGGTGCCGGATACAAGTGTGTTATACTTTATCGATTTATGAATAGGCAAAATCTAGAATATGGTTATCCTAATGCACACTAGGAAGGATATGTGTAACGGATGAGACAGTTGAAAGGGGCAGGATACTAGTGAGATATTTATTATCGTTTTTACCTCGGAAACCAATGATTTATTGAGCCGTTTGATCTGCAACGGCTTTTGTGAAGATTGCGAAACACAGAAATGGCGATTAGAAAAGTGAGTTATTTCTGTTGGTGCTGGCCAAACAATGAATAGGAACCGGGAGGGTGGGTTACTTATTAGCGTTTTTATTCTATAATACACCGCCTTATAATTATGAGGGTTGCTGTTAGTTGGCTTTTGTGAATATTGTGAAACATAGAAATGGCACAGCACGAACGCATTCAATTTGCTGTCGGAAATAAGAGGACTGGGAGAGTTGCAATTATCAACCGTCTTGATCGCATAGATTATGGCACCAGGTCGGATGAGAACCGGAAGTAGGCGAGAGGCACCTGTTATGTCAGAGACGGTATTGCGAAATAGTTCTCATCCGACAAAGTGCCTAGATTATTTGCCGATTGAGTGAGGCGCAGAATCAGTGGGTCGCGCACGACTTTTGGACGAACTTTATTGTTATAATGATTTTGAGGACTGGGGCTCTCTTATCAGTGTGTCAGAGTGATGGGATAGTATGAAGATGGGGTGAAATATGAAAAAACGCAGAAGAATAACGCGCTGTTAAGAAATCACGTTTTCAATATCTTGTGAAGTTCTGTCCTCAAATACTCCTGTTTTCGCTCGCAGTAGATCTATGTTTCTCGCGATCCTAATATGTGCAATCGGTGTCACCATTTCGATTTCTCTTACTCTTGTTAGGTATTTTTCCAATAATGTCGACAAACATAGTAATGTTATGTTTCACACGCTCTTGATGCCTGCTATGCCATTCACCGTTTCGATAGGTCTCGCAGTTCCTCTTCTTGAAAAATAATTTAGTAATTGACCTAATTAATACCCTAATTAAGGACGATCACGGACGTGGCGCACGCGAACGCGGACGTGATGCGGCAGCGTGTGGAGAACCTGGGGCGATACCAGGCCACGAAGATGATCCAGTCGGCCAAGGTACGGTAGGTCTGAAGGGTACAGTAGACAGGGGATACGGTATCCGTATCCATTGGCGGTTAAGGGAGGGGCAGTGGGTGGAGAACCTCGGTCGGTACTAGGCCACGAAGATGATCCAGTCCGCCAAGGTACGGTAGAATTATCGATTTATGAGGTATGGTAGCTGGTCTTTGTACAGGCTAGAGAAGGCTGTGGGATTACCATATCGTTGCGCGGGAAACGGAAACTGAGTATGGTAGAAACTAGATGACGTGTAGTTGATGTAACGCCTTCACTGTTAGAAAAAAGCTCTCACTCGGAGCGTTCCAAAAAATGAATTGAGGGGGGAAGGGGGGCGGGAGAGACTAGACAAGGGGAATCCCGTCCGCTTTGCCCATTCAGCCACGCACGTCTTGCCTCCTCATCAACTCAAGGAGGGCCAGACTGGGTAACTGGATGGGACTCTGCGCGAGAGATGGGAAGGGGCGGCGAGGGAGGCAGGTCGGGAGAGGGCGCGTGCTAGTCGCGACGGGTTAGAGACTCGGCCAAACCGGGCCTGCTCGCCCCGCCCCCTTCGCGCAGCGCGGCCTGGGAAATGAGGGGTGCGTGGAAGAAGAGGGGTGAAGTGAGGAGTGAGTGATAGTGTTAGCGAGTGATAACGATTGATAGTGGGAGAGGGGGCGGAGAGAGGACGAGGTGATTAGGGGCCGCGGCGCGCTTTGATCAACGAGAGATTACTGATAAGGGCATCGAGGCGAGTGGGTGATTCAGAAATCAGTGATATCAATCGATAATCTTCGAAAAGAGTGAGTTGCTGACCTACCAAGGCTTTGTGAGAAGGGAGAGGAGCGGGGAGAGAAGGAGACCCGGCGATTTGGGGCAGCAGTGCGCTTTCATCTGGCCTTGATAAACAATGCGTGGATTGTTCCTGAAGGAGAGCTTTGAAATAGTAATATCAATCGATATTCTGACAAGGGTGCTGATCTAACAATGCCTAGGATGAGAGGCGTGTGGGGCGGTGCGTGATGGGAGCGAACCAGGTGATTGTAGGTTGCGTTGATATCTCATGTGGCAACGATTACAGGACCGGGTAATGATAACTTGGTTTGGGTTCAAAAGGCAATAATCAATCGATAGGACTTCTGAGGAGTGTCGGTAGGTCACAACTGTATGAAAGAGGGAAGTGAGAGGAGGAGACCTGGTGATTAGGAGCTGCGGCGCTCTTTGATGTACTATTGATAAGCGATGCGTGGATGGAAGAGCGGACTAGGTAATGCTAAGAATATTGATTGGAGGTGTGCAAAATCCGTGGCAAAATGTTGTCGTGATCTGGTTAAGGGAGAGAGGATACGGGTATAGGGCCCGGCCAGGGGGGGGGGGGATAAGGCTGCCTTCCATCAGCATATCGATGCACATCAGCGCGTGAACCAACATCATGGTCAGCCAATCGTCGCTGAAATTTTTACGAATTGCTTGAAAAGCGAGGTGTGTGGTAGACGATCGGGAGGCTAGGTGCAGTGCGGTTGCTACGCTAGTTCATCAGGCCAAGATTGTAGATCCGGGTATTGATACGAGTGCATGTGGCTGGAAATACAATAATCAATCGATAGTACATTAGAAGAGCCTCGGTAGGTCAACAGTGCACATCGGAAGGAGAAGGAGGGGAATGATAAAAAGATACCTGGTGGTTAAGAGTTGCCGCGCGCTTTGATCTGCTATTGATAAGCCCGGACGCGTAAACCAATAATATCGATTGACGATCTTTCAAATCAGCTCAAATGTTCATCTACCAATTGTAGTGCCAGTGACATGTGACGTGGTAGAGGCGCGATGAGTGATAAGAGGCAAGGTGAAGAGGGGTTGCGGTGCTATGTTATTTGGCGACAATTGCAAATTTGGACTTTGTTTGCGTGGGTTTGTGATGTGAAATCCAATAATCAATTGATAGCATTGTCGGGGTGTGTCGGTAAGAAGAGCCCAGGTGAAGGGGGGTTGTGGCGATATTTGATCTGACAGCGATTGCAGATTCGGGAGTCGGTAGAATGTGGGTAAGGCAAAAAAAATCAATGATCGATGCATTCGAGTGGAAGGGAAAATTTGTAGTGTGTACAGGTGTGTGTAGAGGATTACGATGTTATTTGATCTAGCAGAAGTTACAGAATGTGGTACTGTTATTGAGGTCCATCGAGCAAAATGCAATAACAAATAGATAAGATTGCTGAGCAATGTCGGTAGGTCATCAGCGTCCATCAGAAGGAGAGGCAGGGGGGGGGGGGTGAGAGGGATAGGCAAGGTGAAAAATGGTTATAGCGCTCTTTCATCAAACAGGGCTTGCAGATTCTGGTAATAATATCGAATAATGAAATATGCAATAATCTATTGGTATTGCTATTGGAAGAAAGGTCATCGGTGTCCCTCTGTTGAGGCTGGAGTGAAAAAGATGGGAAGAATACAGGCTAGGTGATCGGGTACGATGCTGATCTCTCATCTGCTCGGGCGGGTCGTTGAAGTATTGATTGCCAGATTATCGTTTGAAATGAAAACAATTCATCGAGGGAGGAGCGTCGGACAGTGAAAGGCGCCAGTCGATCATGGGCTTCAGTGATCTATCATAAACTCATCGCCAGTGATTCTGATATTCTCGTAGAAGACGGTTGCCAAAAAATAAATGAACGATTGATCTAATTGCGCGCACTGGCGCGGGAATTGCACATAGGTGACTGGGGGCTGCGGTGTTTTCATATCTAACCATGGTGAGCGGTTCCGATACTGGGAGACGGTTCTATGTTTAAAAAACAAATTAAGCAGTTGGCAAACTATCGATCTTGCCTGCAATTCAGGCCCTGATGAGGGTCATTTGAAGGACAGATGCCACTCGGCGATTTGGGGCTGCGGAGGTATCTCATCTGCGCATGGCGAATGCTGCTGACAATGAATGTAGGTCGGACGTTGCAAAAGCATAAATCAATCGATATTCGCTCCCTGATTCAGGCCCTTCTACGCGACCAGATCGACGAGAAGCACGTTAGAGGGGATTGTGCGATTTGGGGCAACTAGGTGACTCGAGGTTGCGGCGTTTGTTCTTACTGGTCCGTGCACCTATGAAAGTAATGAGACGTGAAAAAACTTCTTCAATAACACGGATCTCCTGTAAAAGTGTAGGAAAAAGTGTCCGTTTCGCCGCCAGAAAATATTTTATGCTCCCGATTTCGATGAAAGTTGGTTAGTAGGTCACATATAGGGACTCTTCAAGATCTATCCACTTGTTTTGGTCAAATTTTGAAATTATCGATTTTTTTGATCTACCACTTCAAAATGTCATAACTCGGTTCATTTTGATCGGACAGCGAGCTAGTAGATACCGTTGTGTTCGTATTAAAAAGCTCTACAAATAACTCAAGAAGACCACATGTCGAAATTTCCGATTTCCATATGAAAATTACGGAAAACCATTTTTTTGAACGAAAACGCTAATTTTTCTCGAAAATTTCCTCGTGGGCCACTCCGTTTTATTCTTCCAATCGATTCTACGCCTAAATTTGAGGGGGGTTACGTCTTGCGTTTTTGTTATCTCTGTCCTCGGTACCCCGATTTAGTACAGGACAGCCGATAGCCGATTTCTTTGAAGAAATTCGTTTTTTGATCATATCTGGCTTTAAAATGCTCCAATCGCAAAGTTAAAAAAAAGCAAAATGTAGCTTTTTAAAAGCCCGATAAAAATGTCTTAAATGTGCAACTCGATTAGAGTGAGTTTTCGAGAAAAATGCGAAAAACATTAACAGAGGTCTTCTGAGAGACTGCATGAAATTCAGTATAGTGTTTGACAAACTGTTCAAAGTGCTTCGATTGGGTCCAAATTTTGAGGGTTGATGTACCTCAGGCCTGGGAACTTTCTGCCAACTTGGTAGAGCCGGGAAATCAAAAGTGCCTAAAAGCCGGCTCTGGTTTAAAAGCCGATTTTAAAGGTGGATATGGAGGTCCAAATCGTTAGTCAAAAAGCTTATTCGATTCAGAAAATCACAGAGATTCTGAATATGACAATATCTCATCGACGTGTGTGAAACTATTTTTTGCAATTTTCACTTTTTAGGATGAAAAAAATGTTTTTCAATTTTTTCAAAACGTCAACATTTTTTTTCCAAAATGTGTTCAACACTTAAAATGTTCAGTTTTCCGAGGCGGTTATTTTCATATTTTGAAAAAGTTTTTTTTTTCATTTTTTTGATGAAAGTTATGGTCGTTTGAAGTTTTGAAATGCCCAGAGCCGGCTTTTAGGCACTTTTGATTTCCCGGCTCTACCAAGTTGGCAGAAAGTTCCCAGGCCTGAGGTACATCAACCCTCAAAATTTGGACCCAATCGAAGCACTTTGAACAGTTTGTCAAACACTATACTGAATTTCATGCAGTCTCTCAGAAGACCTCTGTTAATGTTTTTCGCATTTTTCTCGAAAACTGTCACTCTAATCGAGTTGCACATTTAAGACATTTTTATCGGGCTTTTAAAAAGCTACATTTTGCTTTTTTTAACTTTGCGATTGGAGCATTTTAAAGCCAGATATGATCAAAAAACGAATTTCTTCAAAGAAATCGGCTATGTCCTGGGTAGCCCTGTACTAAATCGGGGTACCGAGGACAGAGATAACAAAAACGCAAGACGTAACCCCCCTCAAATTTAGGCGTAGAATCGATTGGAAGAATAAAACGGAGTGGCCCAAGAGGAAATTTTCGAGAAAAATTAGCGTTTTCGTTCAAAAAAATGGTTTTCCGTAATTTTCATATGGAAATCGGAAATTTCGACATGTGGTCTTCTTGAGTTATTTGTAGAGCTTTTTAATACGAACACAACGGTATCCACTAGCTCGCTGTGCGATCAAAATGAACCGAGTTATGACATTTTGAAGTGGTAGATCAAAAAAATCGATAATTTCAAAATTTGACCAAAACAAGTGGATAGATCTTGAAGAGTCCCTATATGTGACCTACTAACCAACTTTCATCGAAATCGGGAGCATAAAATATTTTCTGGCGTCAGGCATTCCTACACTTTTACAGGAGACCCGTGATAAACAATCAGTAATCGACCAGATCGACGAGAAGAGGGGTTTGGCATGTTAGAGGGCACTAGGCGATTCGGGGTTGCGGGGCTCATTCTTATTCGGATGATCTCTGTTGCAGGCGATTGTTAGTAGATTTGGTCTCAAAAGCGTAATATTCGAGAATATGCTATCAAATCAATCTATAATCCATTCCTGAATCAGGCCCTGCTGCGGGACCAGATAGACGAGATGAGGGAGGGGTTGGTATTTTAGATGGGACTAAGTGATTCGGCGTTGCAGCGTTTCTTATTATTGGTCCGTGCACTAATGGGAGTAATAAGTAGGCGGTTGTTTCCAAAAAAAGAAATCAATCGATAATCCCTCCCCCTGATTCAGGCGCTGCTGCGGGACCAGATCGACGAGAAGTTGGAGGAGATGGCGGAGATGGGGCTGAGCGCGGCGCAGCTCGAAGCGATGCGAGGAACGATGGCGTGACCTACCGCGACAACCGTAACTTATCCTGGAGGAGATTGTGACCTACCGTGACTACCGTAACCTACCATGAGGAGATTGTGACCTGCCACCTTCCCCTTCCTCTCCGTAGTGATATCCCCAATAGTTGATTGTGCCCAGATAATATAGGATGGTGGAGATTGTTTCAGTGTGACCTACCCTTCGCCTCTTTCCACTCTTTATTGCATCGGCCCCCATAGAAGTCCTGGTTGTGTAATTCCCCGATAGTTGATTGTGCCCAGATAAGACTTTTCATATCTAATCATCCCTAGTCAATCGAAAACGTTGCAAGATAGTCTGAGTGACCTAGCCTCTTTTTCTCTCATATTTGACACTCATTTATGGATAGTTGATTGTGCCCTTACAGATTGTTAGAAGATTGTGATCGTGTTGTGTTCCCATTTGAATTGTTCGTGTTTCGAAAATTTCCTTTCCGTTTCATCCCCGCTTTTAAACGTAGAAGTAATCAAGATTGCTAATTGAAGATTGTTGTAAGCTAATAACGTGAACTGATTGTGTTTCGTATTTGTGGCTGCTACTTGTTTGAGTTCCTTCCGCTTTCTCAAGCACTACTTACCGTAATCTTACCGTAACCTCTCTTTGACCTATCATTCCCTGTGATCTAGTCATTCCTGTACTCAGTTTGTCTT
Organism: Pristionchus maxplancki; assembly: GCA_900490775.1. Taxonomy (NCBI): domain Eukaryota; kingdom Metazoa; phylum Nematoda; class Chromadorea; order Rhabditida; family Neodiplogasteridae; genus Pristionchus; species Pristionchus maxplancki. The sequence continues at coordinate 81,625 of LS566616.1, read as the reverse complement.
CTCGCTTTTTTTGTTCAAGAGTTTTCCTAGATAGCTGCAATTAACAATGGAACAGCTAACAACAGGCTAATCAGTAATTTCCGAGCCGTCGTGGTTGCAATAAAGTCGTTATTATTGTGTGTATGATGATCTATTTATCGATCATGGTTATTTGCCTGATTATTGGTATGCAAATAGCACAATCGCTAATAGTTTTCGAAGCGCGAAGGCAAAAGTTCGCTCTTCTGAATAATGTGTGCCCCTTTGAACCGCGCGTCGCGGCTGTCGCGGTTGATCTCTTGAACTTCGAGATCAAACAACTAAGGGGGCTCACTCCCTCGATGTTTGTTTGATCTATCGATCGTCTGGGTCTCGAGACATCCCTTCCTTTCTCTTCTTGATCTACCCTCCCCTCCCTCCCCTCTTCCCTTCCGTCTCTCCCTTCCCTCCGTTTTTCGCTCCGTAAGCCCCCTCTCTTCGCTCCTCTAGTCTAATATTTCCCGCCATTTGTTTCTACTCATTACTTAGAGCTTGCTAATTGCGTACGTCTGTCTCTTTCGCGTTCTAGAAGCTTCTATCAGCGCGCTGCCGGGTTTGTCAGCCCACGAATTCGCTCGGGCCGACGAGTTCTTGTTGCAGCTCGTTGCTTTCTTTACTGCTAATAATTCTTTCTGTTATTAGCAATAACCGCTAATCAGTAGGTTAAGTCGAGAGTAGGGAGGACTGCGGATAACCAAAAGAGAGAACCACGGGGATGGGAAGCACACTGGCGAGAGAGTACGTTCATCCTCTCCCATTCTCATTCCTCACTTGTAATTCGCTCGTTTTGTTGTGTTTTTCTTGTTTTTAATGTCGTTAAATATCAAATTTTGCAGGCAACGCGCACACATTTCGCCCGGCCAGGGACGCCTGCGCGTCTTGCCCATCGCTGCCTCCCCATCCACTCCCGCCCCTGCACTGCTGCTATGTAAAAGGCCAGTTTATCTACCCTATTTCCGTAGTCTCTAACATCACTATCAACCCCGCACGGCAAGTAGGGGAGGAGGTTACAGGGGGTTTCATTAAGACGCAGTTTCACAAAGGGCTCGCCTTCATTGCACCGATAAATGGTGACAATTTGAGATTCATTAAGAATCGCGTCTGAAATGCCCTCTAGCGCCTTGTCCTGGGGTCGGGTGTCGTTTAGCGTCTGAGAAGGTCGAAAATGATAAGCAGCTGGCCTCGCAAGAGGTTTCTCATGAGGGTTGCCTTACGGGGCGTATCCACGTGGCTGGGGGTTTAGTGCCAATACACTGACCCTGTTGCCTAAAAGTTCGCCGAATTTCGCCCTACACCAACTTGCCGTTTCCGGGCTGATAGTGATGTTAGAGGGGGTTGGAATTTATGGATGGGATGTTAATTACTTTCATTGAGGAGAGACGGAGCAGCAACGGACGCCGACGAGGGCACTCTAGGACAGGCCGACGACGTCATCTTCGAGGAAGTTGGAGCGGAAGGTCGTGGCTTTTGTCAACGATGACGTCATCAATCGACCGATTGCAGATAGCCCCGATCGCCATCGCCGTCGGCTTCTTCTTCCTCCCCACCTCGTCCATCGATCGACTGCCGGGAAGAGACGGTAGTGGAGGTACTGTACCCCGCGATATTGATTGGTTAATTTTTGTAAATGATATGTTTACAGTTGCCCACTCTATTGCTGCAGAAGCCGTCTCGCCCCTCCGCCCGCGCGTGACGCGCGCTGCGCGTCTCTCCCATCGAGCCATCAAGTGGGAGAGCAGCGAATGCAGCGAGGTTGGTGGAAAAATTGGCCAGCTTATTAATAATTAATAATAATAATATTATTATTATTTATATTATTATTATTATGTTTGCAGGCCCAGCCCGTCCGTCTTCCTCGAGGTGACCCTCCCACGCGCCCACTCGTCCCTCGTCGACGCCCGAGTTGGGTAAGTTCGCATCGGTCTTTGCAGAGAGCTGTACTTATTTGTAATTTGTTGCAGGACGAGGCCCCCTCTCTTCGCGCCCTCGCTCATCTCAAGACGCCCCTCGGCAGGTCCGCAGAAGGTATCTGAATAGCTGTGAAGCTAGGCTGGTGACCAGTTGTTTATACTTGCAGGCTTAGACATGCAGCCATGCCCCTCGCTCCCTCGCCCCTCTTGCACTCTTCAAGGCGCCAAACAGGCTCAAAGGGCGGTGGCTCGTCCGGTATGAGAGGTACTGTAAACTAATCTTGATTGCTAAAGTGAGCATAGAAGAGAGCCGGCGGCGGTGGTACTAATGCAACGTTTCTGCAGGATGAGGCTGCGTCCCTTCGCGCCCTCTCTCCATTCAAGACGCCCGTCGACCTCTTCCGCTCTCGAGAAGATCCGCTGAAGGTTTGATTGGTTAACACCAAGCAATGGAACATAAATCAAGCGGTTTGTTGTCAATAGTTTCTTCGTACAGGTTGCGGTTCTTCTACGGGCGGTCTCTGCTCCCCGTCTCTCTCCACTCCCAAGGCAGCGGAGGCAAGCATTCGTCCGGGGATGAGAGGTAGTGTGATATAATTTTGATAACTTGACTGATCTTACTCCTCTTTACAGTCGCCCCTCGATGCAGTCATCTCCCGCCCCATCGATGAGGGCATCTGGCTGCTGGATGCTGAGAAGACGTCCCGTCTGGCAGCATCGAGCAGGTTCGTGCATCGGGAGAAACGACGATAACGAAAGCTAGGCGTTTTACTCGTCCAAAATATTATCATGTTTATTTTGTGCACTACAGGTCGATTTTTGCCACGATTACTTCAGTGTGCAAAGCCCCTTTGAAACATGCACTCAACGGGCAACCAGATGTATTTGCGCTACTAAAATTGTATTAATTTCGTCAGCAATATCATCGCAATATTTGCAGGCCTGCTCGCCTCTTCTCCACCCCGCCTCAAGAGCAGCGGCACGTCCGGATCCGGAGCGGACGGAAGCTGTGGCGGCGACCGCGCGAACTGGCCGAGGTACGGTATGAGTTATTGATTGGTGGGCAGTGTTTTAATGTGTCGTCTGTTTCAGTCCCTCCTCCCTCGCCCTCGCCCCTCTCATCCACGCTGGGATCGACCTCCTTCCGTCCCTCCGCTGGGCCCTTCTGCTGAGGAGGAGCAGTCTCTCCAGTGCCCGAGCAGGTCCGTGCATGGAGAAGAGGAGGAAATGGGGGGTGCATTGAGGACAGACTTTGAAAATCAACTGAACAAAATTTTCTATAATAGGGAAATCACTCCTCGCCCTCCTCATTCTACGATCTCTCTCGTGAAATGAACGATTATGCAACAGTTGCCTTTCAAAGTCTAATTGAGAATAAAAGGATCCCGCTTAATACGTTGTTAATAAAAGTCATGTGCACGTATTCTTTTGCACGAGATTTATTCATTGCATTGTAAAAAATTGTAAAAATTGTTGCAATTGTAATCATGACAGTTCCGTTGTTGATAGAATGATTTGCTCGTACAGGTCTCGCTCGTCCGCGCCTTCTCTCCTTCTCAAGGGTTCTCCCTTCCTTCCGCTCTCCTACGAGGTCATCTGCATCGACGATGACGGCATCTGACTGACGTGCAGCCGACGCCGTCCATCGAGAGTGCTCGAGCAGGTGTGTCCGGGAGGGGGAGAAATAGATTGCAGAGCAGCCTCATTTTGGACAATTTGTTGGCGGCTTTGTGTTTCGAAGGGTTTACTTTAGCTTGGGTTGATCATGCTCATTTATATTGGCTGGGTAACTGAGGAAACTGTATCTTATAAGTGATAACTGCACCTGCTCTTCTAAAATTCTAGCAGTATTTTATTGCGACACGCATGTTTAGTGTTTCGAATGGCGTATTTGAGAACGAGGGAATGCTAGGTTGATAGATTGGAGGAGAGCAGCGCTGACATAGTTGATGACATGGCACGTCTGTAGCGATCATTTCATAATTTAGAAAACCTTAAAACTGTGCGTAAATAAGCAACCAGGTTGTGTTCAAATTGTCGGCGGTTATGAGTTTTGAAGGATTTATATGAGACAGTTTTTATCGGTAACTTCAATAGGAACTTCTATGGTATTCCATACAAGAAGAATATGGAATAAAAACTAGGGTAACGATGAGCATTTGCGATTCGAAGAGTTTATTCAATGGCACTATGAAATCATTTATTGCGATACTGTTTCGATCCATTTTTGTGAACTCGTAGTTGAATGTCATCGTGAGTATTTACTTATTTGTTGGTCATGGGCATTACTAGTTCTCGCGCTGGACTACTTTTCGTTGTTCGTATCTCGTTGAAAAAATATCGATAAATTACTGCGTCACTGGTTGGTGCTTCAGGAACTGCGGATAAGAAATGGGATGGGGCGATGAACAATATTTGCAGCCTTCTCAATTTAATTTTCTGTTCTTCAGAAACTTCAATATTTTAATCTTATAGAAAAATAGTCATTCAAATTGCTGTCAAAATTTGCGTTTCGCACAATTTACTTGATGATGAGTTTGGGTCAGTGAAAGTGGATAATAATCTCTCAAATTAGTAACGAACCTTGCTCGCTGCGTGTCTGTGGAAAACTGAACATGCGATTTCTGTGCTGCAGGGTTAGTATCGACTTATCGAAGAACTAGCGCAATTTAATTAATTAAATTTATTTTCAGTCCTTCCTCGCCCGCCCATCTCGCTCATGAGAGCGATCGCCTCTTTTCCTTCGACGAGGGCGTCCGGTGTCCGTTGCTGCCCGTCAAGTGCCCTTGCAGGTGCGTGTGAGGGAAGGAAAATGAGATAGAAATTGATAAAATGAGGCCAATGGAGGTGCAGTGCGTGTCCGGTTGTCTAGGTTCACTCGGTGTTCTTTTGCAATCTCGCTTCCAACTGACCGAGTGACTGCGTGTTTCCACGAGGGCATTTGAGTGCGGTCTGATCATGTGAAGTAGATATTGTAGATAATTTTATTTTGAAAAATCTAATCAACAGTTCGCTGGGAGGGGTTAAATTTTGACACGAGGATTGTGGCTGCAGCGAGTAGTGGAGGGATAGCAATAGAAAGGGTTCCAGTTTTTCTTAATAACAACTAATAATAACAACAAGATCTTGGATAGTGGGGTGAATGGCGTTTCTTGGGGATATTTGAAACATTAGTAGAAGCACTGGCGCACAATTTTCGGAGATTGGTACCAGGTGCTCCTGGAGCAATATGAGGTGTGTTCCAGTTCTAGAAATATCCAATGTGATTGGGGTTGCACCGAAGGTATGTAGGAACTGCTATAGTTGATGAGATGATACATCCTTGTTAGTCATTCGCGTCTATAGGATACGGGTCAATAACATTTGAGTTTCACGTGATTTACTTGAGATCGCGACCATCACTCGCTCGCTAGTGAAACTATTAGTGAAACTCGCGGTCCCTTTCGCAATTGAAATAATTTAGTTACCTTTGTTAATCGGGGGTTCTTAATAAGATGTATTAGGCAGGAAAATTAGTCTGAATATTTGTGTCTCATAGGGGATACTTGAGGATGCGCTCGTCGCGCGATGTAGTAAGAAAGGGAATAAGGATTTGGTTAAAAAATCGATTCACGCTCTATTGGTAAAACATACTTTACATACTTTACTACTTTACTACATATACTTTACTACTTTACTATACTTTATGATACTTTATTTGATGCTGTAAAAAGCGCATGTAAGAGTAAATTGCGATCCAGGAGCGGTTGTGCTTCAGCAGTGCTACATAGGGCGATGGACTTGCTGGTGTCCAAATAGATTACTGTTTTATATAGAACAATAGTATTGCAATGCTCTCCCTCTTCCAGTCCTTCCTCGTCCTCGCTCCCGCTCTTCTCTACCTTTCGGAGTGGTCGCCTCCTTCTACTCCGATGAGGTCGTCTCTCGGCCGTGAAGCCGCCACTCCATCCCCAGCCCGTGAAGGTCCGTGGGAACAATAAAGTGCACTAGTATTGATCATGAAGCACTAATGCTAGTTTATGAGACGAATCGCGAGAGAATCACCCATTTTCGACCCTCTTGTGCGGTAGAATAAAAGTTGTTCCTACCAGCCCCCAAAGTGAACCCAAGGTACTTCGAATGATGCTCTTTCAAACTGCGCTTCAGGAATTTTCATATTGGGTCGAAATTTCGCAATACCAAAGATCAAAGATCAAGTATACAATAGGTTTTCGCCAAATGCTCGTCACGGAAATGATCATAGCTCGGCTCAAAATCAAGATATTGACACGATCTAAGTTGCATTAGAGAGATAAAAGATCGAACAACATTTCGCAACATTGAAACTCATTCCTGGCTGATGCGCTGGTGCGGAGCGGTCGGGTGGCCGACAAAACGGTGCCACTATGGGGATACCGATTTGCCTGTTAAGCCACTATGTTTTTTCAAAGAACCTATTTATGTCTAAGAAATATCCAAAAATCAGACAAATCGGAGATGGTATTAAAAAAAGCTGGCATTTTTGTCCGCCGGCCCAAAAATGAGTTTCTGAAAAAGTAACGTTAAGCATTCCATTTTATCACATATGTGCTCAAAGTGATCGAATATAATCAGAAACGTTCAAAAAATTTCATTGGAGCACTTTACAGGTCTATTAAAGGGAGAAAAATCGATATTCTGACCCATGGTGACCTACATTTTCAAAGTGCTCTGAATTAGAGCCCACTGAGGTTTCTAGTGTTTTTAAAAGTGCCCTAGGAGTAACTTTTTACGTAGAACTCGAAAAACGACCTTAGGAAGTGGTACCATCAAACCCGACCCAGACCCCATGGTACCCACTCCGGAACCAGGGTGTATGTGGTACCATCGAAATTTTCACTCAAACCTATACATGTGATACAGAATATTGTAGATTTCGACGAGATAAACATTTTCTGTGAAGAAAGTGAAGGTCTAACTCTTCTCGGAAAAAAGTTGTGTAGGTCGGAAAAATTTCACGCTGAAACTTTCGGATCACTGTAAAATCGGAGTTTCGATATAAATCAATAGTTTTACGATTGGAAATTACTTATCTGCTCATAAATAAAGTTTTTGGAACTTTTGGGTCATTTTGCAAGGAAAAATTTTTTTTGCGAAAAAATTCAGAATTTGAAAAAAGTCACAAAATTTATTTTTGCCCAATCCTCTTCCAACTTTCTGAAATTATTATTTTGCATCAGATTGATCATTTCTAGCACAAAAAACAATTGTAAGTACCGAAATTTCGATTATACAGCGATCCGAAAATTTCATCATGAAATGTTTCCTACCTACACAACTTTTTTCTAAGAGGACTTAGACCTTCACTTTCTTCACATAAAATGTTCATCTCGTCGAGACCTACAATATTCACTATCACATGTATATGTTTAAGTGAAAATTTCGGTGGTACCACATACTCCCTGGTTCCGGAGTGGGTACCATGGGGTCTGGGTCGGGTTTGATGGTACCACTCCCTAAGGTCGTTTTTCGAGTTCTACGTAAAAAGTTACCCCTAGGGCGCTTTTAAAAACACTAGAAACCTCAGTGGGCTCTAATTCAGAGCACTTTGAAAATGGAGGTCACCATGGGTCAGAATATCGATTTTTCTCCCTTTAATGGACCTGTAAAGTGCTCCAATGGAATGCTTAACGTTACTTTTTCTGAAACTCATTTTTGGGCCGGCGGACAAAAATGCCAGCTTTTTTTTATACCATCTCCGATTTGTCTGATTTTTGGATATTTCTTAGACATAAATAGGTTCTTTGAAAAAATCATAGTGGCTTAACAGGCAAATCGGTATCCCCATAGTGGCACCGTTTTGTCGGCCACCCGACCGCTCCGCACCAGCGCATCAGCCAGGAATGAGTTTCAATGTTGCGAAATGTTGTTCGATCTTTTATCTCTCTAATGCAACTTAGATCGAGTCAATATCTTGATTTTGAGCCGAGTTATGATCATTTCCGTGACGAGC
>LS566616.1:56955-67561 GCA_900490775.1 Pristionchus maxplancki | reverse complement strand
TTACGGTAGCGCACCACATATCTGTAACGACGTGACTTTCTGCCTTTTCCCAGATTACGATAGCGCACCACAAATCTGTAACGATGTGACTTTCTGCCTATTCCCAGATTACGGTAGTACACCACGGATGCCTATCGAGAACTGACTTTCTGCCTTTTCCCAGATTACGGAAGTACACCACAAATCTGTAACGATGTGACTACCAGACCTAGGTACAACACCTTGGGTACCTAACCATGGTACAACACCTTGGGTACGCTACCCTGGAACCATACCTTGGGCACCCTACCCTGGTATAACATCTTCGGTACCACACCATGGTACAACACCTTGGGTACCCAACCATGGTACCACACCGTGGTACAACACCTTGGGTACCCTACCCTAGAACCACACCTTGGGTACCCTACCCTTGTATAACATCTTCGGTACAACACCTTGGGTACCCAACCATGGTACCACACCATGGTACAACACCTTGGGTACCCTACCCTGGAACCATACCTTGGGTACCCTACCCTGGCACCAAACCTTGGATACACTATCTTGGTACAACACCATGGGTACCCTTGACCCCCTGAGAGGCGGATAGGGGACAACCTATTCTCTTTCAATCGATTGATCTACCCGCATACTAGCCTCGAGCCCTCCCAACTTCAATCGATTGATCCATGTGATCTACCAGACTACTAGCGACTACACCCTTTGTAATCAATACAGATCGGCTACCTTAGTCCGATCGATACCGATCGGCCACCGTAATCTAATCGATACCAATTCACTACCGTACCCCTTGTTTCATTAAAATCCTTTTTCTTCATTTCTTCTACCGTACCCCACATTTTTTTCACTCGACCCATGCGCACGACCTAGTGGCCTATTCCTAGCTTGACACTGCTGTCAACCTACACTACCTTGTGTTCTCCTCCTCTTCTCTGAAGTCGTCCCTCACAGTGTCGGAATATGCAATAGAAAACATTAGTTTCAATGGAAAATTTCGGCATCGGCATGTTTGCCAAAAAATAAATAAATGAGAACATGACCCACCGTTTATTGAAGTAACTACCGTATCCTACCATACTGTCAGAGCGCGGCGGACGTTGCATCGAAGAGAGAGGAAGGGCTCGGAATATGCAATAGAAAACATTAGTGTCAAACTAAAATTTCGGTATCGGCATGTTTGACGAAAAATATATAAATAAGAACATGACCCACCGTTGCTTGGAGTAACTACCGTATCCTACCACACTCAGAGCGCGGCGGACGTGGCATCGAAGAGAGAGGAGGGCTCCATGGTTAGAGTTCGACTCTCCGGAAAAGAAAAGTAACACTGCTCACTGCTCTTTCGAAGGGAAGTGAAGGTAGATGGATGGCATCTATCTTCACTTCCCCTCAACGAAATTGTTTTTTTAAACGACAAAAAAATAAGGAATAAGAAAAAATATATTTTTAAAAACAAAAACAAAAAAATTTCAAAAAAATACATCATCTCTCCTCTCTCAAGTCAATTAAAAACAAACAAAAAGTCCACCAATCTCTCTCCTCTACATCATCGCTCTTCTACCATGGGAATGATCTCAAGACGCATTTTCTAAGTTACTAAGTCGACTGCGCTGACTCCAAATCCGTTTTCAAAATGTGCGAAAAAGGTCGCAAGTACGGAAAGTAACAGCACTCTGAAGTTCCACACGTGATCTCGTCAGAGATGATCACGCGGGATGTAATCAGTTCACTCGACACCACCTCCGACATCCGCGGTGGCTGAATGGTAAGAGGACTGTCTAGAGGTCGCGATTTCGGGTGCTCGATTCTCACTTCTAATGCGTCTGATGGAAAAGTTACGAAAAATATCATTAGATAAAGAATCAAGAACCCGACATGGCGACCTCTAGACAGCCCTCTTACCATTCAGCCACCGCTGATGGTGGAGGCGGTATCGAGAGAACTGATTACATCCCGCGCGATCATTTCTGACGAGATCGCGTGCGAAACAAAACTGAGTACTGTAACTTTCCCCACCTCGACCTAGTTCGCAGATTTTGAAAACGGATTTTTTGAAGTCAGCGCAGTAGACCCCACAAATTTTTGGTGGGAATCAGGATATGTGGCTTGAGATCATTCCCATGTAATCTCTTATACACGCTCACTCTTCTAATTTACGGTACATGCTCACTCTTCTAATTTACGGTACATGCTCACTCTTCTAATTTACGGTACTCGCGCACTCTTCTACTTTACTTTATTTAATTTCGCATCGCCCCCCCCCCCTCTCGCTCTCTAAACACATCCTATTTTCACATCCCATCCCATTTTGACACCTTCACTCTTACAACACTCATTTATCTACTACTTACACCACCCCCTCTAATCCCATCCCAATTTCACACCTTCTCTCTTACAACGCGCACTCTACCCATTTTCTCTCCCTTCTAGCTCTCTCCCCCCTCCCGCCCTCTCTCGACTCATCTCTCCGGCGGCGACGGCGACGGCGACTTCTCAACGAAGACGCCCTCGAGTTGAGCGAGCGAGGCGGCGGTGGCGTTGCAATGGCTTTGATTAGGGTCCCCATTCCTCATGCTAATCACTTGCCTTAATCGATCGACGACGGCCACGTCCGTCTGCGAGAGCGGCGTCCGCGACGAGACGGCGAGAAGGCGCGACGAGACGGCGAGAAGGCGCGACGCGACGGCGGGCTGGAGTGGAACGAGTAAGTGGTGGACAAGTGAGAACCCAGCCCCCGCCCCGTTCCCGCCCCATCGCAATCAGTCAGTGCGCGGAAAGCTGAAAAGAGAGGGAGAGAGTAGTCGGAGCGGCAGACGCCGTCAATGTCGAGGAGATCCGGCCGTCGTCACGAGCTCGAGACCTGAAAGAGGTGGGGCCAAGGAGGGCAAGGGAGCGGCAAACCTGAGGTGTTACTCCGCCTTCGGGAGGCTTCTTCTGGCACTCGCTGCGTCGTCGCGCGCCGCTCCGCTTAATTTTTTAAATTTAATTAATTAAATTAAATTAATTAATTAAATTAAGCAATTAACACCGGATAATTAAAATATTTGTGACAACTCAAACAAAATGCGTCGTGTTTAGTAGCGAAAATCGCGCTGTGAATAGCAACAAAGAAGAGGGGTGATCAGTCCCTTTTCTGGGCTGCTATTTGGCAAATTGTTGTCGCAATATATATAACAAAGGCAGGAAAGATTTTAGTCATTCTTGAGTAAAATTACGAAAATGTGCGGCCACATCAAGCGCGTTTTCAGTCGAAAGCGACTACGCTCGATGGTGCTCACCGGCGAGGCATTATGTATGATACATTCAAAAATGGTATAAAAATACTTATCTGGGAAAACGGGGGGAGGGGTGGTCGCGATGCGGCTTGGCTTATTGAGGCCACTCGGGGCACTAATCGAACGATTGATGACGTCATCTTCGAGAGCAGCCTTGCTCCAACCTCCTCCTCATCATCTTCAGATGACATCGTCGTTGAGGCCTCGTTCACCGTCCGCCGCAACGCTGTAACGTTCCCGAATTTGCACTTCATAAGTCTGTTTTTCATTATATTTCGAGCTCGCAAAGTGGTTGCCCACTTTGCGTTTCCCTATTCCTCCGTAACTGATAGGCGAAATTCCCCGAAAGAAATCAAGCGCGCGCACTACAGAGTTTGTGGCAGTGGCGCTCTCAGCCGTAAGACTCATCCATCGCGATACAACGGAAGGGAGAATTTGATCGACAGCTCTCGAACCAACAAGGGCGCAACTGTACCGGTGCCTTTTGAGCTTCTACCCACGACTAGACGAGACTGCGCCCGGCGAAGGCAACAAAACAGCCGCCCCTCACTATAGAGGAGGCGAGCGCCACTGCCCCACGCACCTAACTACCAATGGATGGGTGCGCCTTGGGAATAAAAATTGAGAATATATACTGTAAAAAGCCCATCCACAGCCGTACGCGGTCACTTAAAGGAGTGCGCAGGGGTACCCGAATCATTAGGGGTGAGGGGTCACTTATCTTGTGAAGGTGCTGTAGACGTCGTTGAGGCGACGTCAGCGACGGCTTCTTTCGAGTTACGCCGCGAATGGGACCGACGCCGAGGCTCCTGCAACGAAGCAAGCCTCAGCAATGAGAAGGAAACAGCACGCGCGAGCAAAGTAAGAGTAGGCAGGCAGAAGAGGGCGAGATGGGAAGAGGGAGGAGCAATCGATGGTAGATCAACCCTTCCCAACGCCCATTCTAAACGATGTAAAACACACAATAAGGGCCATAACGAGAGCGCATTTTCGAAAAGAAATCACTAAAACCATCGATAGAAAGGTCCACAAGGTTTAGAATGAACAAAGGGCGTGGACGTCTTCTAGAAGGCCAATGAGGTCAACGACGAGGATAAAAGGAGCGAAGCGTGCTCCTTTCTGGCACGCGAGCAGCACGCACGCACGCGAGAGTAGACTGACAGGGTAGACTGAGGAGATGGGAAGGGGTCTGACCAATCGATATGGTAGATCAGTGAGCGAGAAGAGTTATTGTGAGGAAGGGAAGAGACCAAGAGATCAAGACGAAAAGCGTTTACATGGAAAGACAAGGGGCGAACGCGATTCACGCAACTATGCGGCCCTTTCTCCATCCACAAAGGTGTCAAACACAACCGACAAGAAGCCAAGGGAACAACCCGCGAGAGAATACCACATTTTCGAACGGAACTAGAGCTTCCACAAGGTTCAGAATGAGCATGGTAGCTTTGAATAACAAACTAGGGCGAAAGAAGACATCGGCAGCCCCTAGAAGGTGGTCAACGAGGAGGGCAAAAGGAGCAAAGCGTGCTCCTTTCTGGCAGCACGCACGCGCACGGAGAGAGTAGACTGACAGGGACGGAGAGAGGAGAGGGGAGGGTAGATCAAGAAGGGAAAGGCAGGCGTGTCTCGTGATCCAGACATGCCAGACAGCCCCCAGTCGATCGATATCACTGGTTATTTGATCTCGGCGAGGCCACGAGAACACGCAATGCCGACCGCGACGAGCGTCTCGCTGGTGCGATATTTATTCGGGGGAGCAAACTTTTAACTTTTGCGTCAACAATGCGGTGTTTTCTCACCACCTCCGGTACAGTTCTGGTCAGGGACCTTCACATAGAAGCGCCTCAGCTAGCAATTATTCGAATTTTTATACAAATTCTTCGATGCAATCAATAACAGAACAATGATAAACGGTCGCTAACAACAGGCTAATCAATATCTTCAGAATAAGTGGGTAGATCAGGGCTGCCAATCAATCGATAATCGCTCATCCGATCGAGTGCTTGATCTTCCGCGATCGCAAGTACTTGTAGTACTCCTCCATCTTGTCCCATCCGTCTTGCGGCTTCTCGCGACTCTGAAAAAAATCTGTTTATCTACAAATGTCCAACCACTCTGGAAGTATTCAGGGAAGTTGTCAGCTACTAGCCAGCAAATCCAACCAGCGTGATTCTCGTTTCATTATGTGATCAATACTCAAAACAATACTACACCCACCGAAACCGATCCTAGAACCCTGATCCATGAACCTACCGTACCCCCATTACCGTAACCTTCATCATACCGTACCTTGTAGCCCGGGCCGTCACCCTCCTCCAATCGCACGTAGAGGTGGATGTAGCGGTAGCGGATCTTGTTCCAGTTCTCGTGCGCGTGACGGCGGGCTCCTGAGCGGAAGAGGGAGTGTTACGCTAAGTGACTTAATCGTTATTGGAGAAGCGATGGCATTCTAGTAGCCCATAATTGCTCTTTCTTCTAAAACATACGACGCGCGTACATTGTATGGCGCCAGCCAAACGATATAAGACATCTTTGTGAAACACAAACGTTCTGGTGTGCTTTCGCGCTACGAATCCGCAGAAATACAATCACTTCTCGATCCCCCCTACCGTACTCTGGATGATGTTGCTCCGGATCGGTAAGGCCTCTGCTTTGTGTCTACACTATCCCGGCTATCGAATCCTCGATTACATTTTTTAAAACCAGTCCTCGATCCCCCAACCTCTCCTCCTACCGTACCCTGGATGATGTTTAAAAAAACCAGTCCTTGATCCCCAACCGCCCCCCTACCGTACCCTGGATGATGTTGCTCTGCAACGGGAAGCCCTCTGCTTTGTGCCTACACTATCCCCGCAATCGTACCCACTTGTAAAAAACAGTCCTCGATCCCCCAACCCCTTCCCTACCGTACCCTGGATGATGTTGCTCTGGATCGGGAAGGCCTCTGGTTTGTGCCTACACTATCTCCGTTAGCGAATCCTCGAATACATTTTTAAAACCAGTCCTCGATCCCCCACCTCCCCTCCTACCGTACCCTGGATGATGTTGCTCTGGATCGGGAAGGCCTCGGCGACGTGCATGCGCGACGCGTGCGCCACGTGGAACTCGTCGGCGGCGCGCGTCTTCGCCTCGCGCAGCACCTCCGCGAGCATGCCCGTTGCCTGCAAATACAATAATAAATAAGCATTTATTATTTTTTTAAATCAAGCCAGCAAAATTGTCTCTTAAACTCGACTTTGCAATGCAATGTTTCACAAATGCTTCAAAGAGTAATGGGTGTGGAGAGCGCCAATGAGACGCATCCTTCGTGTTCTTACAACAACAACAAAACACCGAGTTGATCTAGGTTGCAGCTGCATGCCCAATAACAATGGTGGATGGACAGTCAATTCCTGGAGTAGTCCAAATACAATCAAACTACCGAAATCTTTCTATTTCTACAGTAAATCTACTACCGTAAAACAACCACAATCCTACCGTACCTTGGTCTGCTGCAGGTTCAGCTGCACCATCGCCTCTCCACCACCATAACCCTACCGTACCTTACCGTGCCACTACCATGACCCTACCGTACCCAATCCTACCGTACCTTGGTCTGCTGCAGGTCCAGCTGCACCAGGGCCTCGTCCACGTTCATGCGCCACACCAGCTGGCACGCGTACCACGCGCGCTTGGGGGAGAAGTGGATCGACTGACGGCAGTGGAACACCTGGAAATGGTACTGTAATCCTGCATTATCGATTGATTATCGATCCTACGGCTACATTATTGCCTGAAGGCAGTGGAACATCTGCGAAGGATTACTGTAATACAGGATAATCGATTGGTTTTACCTTATACCCAGGCAAGCAAGACTGCAGTGGAACATCGAGTGATTAGAGATTATTGTATACGGTATATTTTGAATAATAAACGAAAAATGTCGAATCTTTAGTTTATGATAAGACGACGATGCTGATAATCGTCTGGTAGATCATTTGCGAAAATGATCAGCGCTACTATCGGGTGCCACCTTCCAGCCAAGTAAATCCATGTGTCCAGGAATTTCTACGTTTCTGCCAATTATCATCAAGTAAGATGAACTCGATGTATAATAAAGTACGCAATCGTTTTCAACAAAAAATCGAATACTCCCCTCGTGTTGGGCAGGCCCTTTCGCGCCCTAATTCGCTCGTGGTGCGCCCCCGATCTGCCCTTTCCCGATGTTTATCGCCAATCTGCCAAATCTGCATTACCTCTCTCGCCTTGGGCAGGCCCGTCTCCGGCACGACGTAGCCCGGCGGCCACACCACCTTGTTGTAGTGCTCCCACTTCTCGGGCGTCATGCCTGCAGCAGGAAGATTATCGATTAGCTGACTACCGTATCCTACCGTATCCCTACTGCCCCCACTTCACGATCAACGAGTAAAATCTAATAGATCAAGAAAGATAGTTTTCTGTTACACTTCATGTTTCATCGTTCTCTAATAAATAAAAGAAGTGTAGCTAAAGTAATGCGATCCAATCCGAGACCATAACCAATCGAGTCCCCTCCACCTACCGTACCCTAACAGCTCCCAATCAATACCCTACCGTATCCCCTCAGCGGGTTGGCCCATCCCTCGTCGTCGTTGGCCTTCTTGTCGAGCGGCCACTCGGGCGCGAAGTACACCTTCGGCGTGACCTGAATGGAGTCAGTTGGCGATCGAATGAGGGTACTGTATCCATAAACAGTCAGTTACCGATCGAATGAGGGTACTGCAGTCAATAAATAAATACCGTACCACTTCGTCTCGCTGCAGGACCGGCGTGCGCAGCGCCGAGCGACGCCGCCATTCCTGCAATCGATTTTAGATTATTATATGAGGCCGTCCGCGTTAGGATCAACAAGACCCAATGGGGGTCGGGAACAGGTCAAAAATTCGGATACGCTCAAAAATCGTTTCCTGGGGTAACTTTTGATTCTGAATGGGGCCACGGTTTTAGTTTTTCGTTAAACTCACTCCGGACGGAGATATGGAGCCCCGAAAAAAAGTGCTAAAAACGTTTTTCGCTGTTTTCTCGCCGAAATGTGGTCAAAATGGCCCGAAATTTCGCGTATACTATCAGAATTTCGAGCTCTTTCGAATGCGCATATTGTTGTATCATGATTCTTTTTCGTTTTCCTGAAAAAATCGATTTTTCTCAATTAAAGAAGTAAGCTCCAGTTCGCTGCCAGATGAAAGAGCTCGTTCTCCCGGTCATTTTGGTATATTGGATGAAGGGTTTTGAACTCGATTGAGTAGTTTTATGATCGATTTTCCATATTTTAGCGCTCGTTGATCTCTGATGCCAACGCTACGTCGGTATGGTCGACCCGGTAAGGGTCGCAAACTTACACATGGATGTCCTGGGTTCGATCCCCGGCGAATGCAGACAATTTTTGCTGATTTTTCGAAAGTTGATTTTTTTCCTCCTGGCATCCAACACTCAAAAAATTAACTTTTGCTAGAATCGAAGAAATGCATTCCAAATTGTGGTAATCACCTTGTATGATAATTAAATCATATTTTTGGCAATTTGAAAAAATCAGTTCAAGCTTATTGAAACTTTATTTTATTGTTTCAGTGTTGCACGAAAAACTCGACGTTACCTCGGAAAGCGAATTACGGAATAGCCAAAAATCTGCAAAAATGATCTGCAGGCACCGGGGGTCGAACCCGTGACTTCTGCGAGAAAGTTTGGGACCCTTACCGGGTCGACCATACTGACGTAGCATTGGAATCAGAGATCAACGAGCGCTAAATTATGGAAAATCGATCATAAAACTACTCAATCGAGTTCAAAACCCTTCATCCAATATACCAAAATGACCGGGAGAACGAGCTCTTTCATCTGGAAGCGAACTGGAGCTTACTTCTTTAATTGAGAAAAATCGATTTTTTTCAGGAAAACGAAAAAGAATCATGATACAACAATATGCGCATTCGAAAGAGCTCGAAATTCTGATAGTATACGCGAAATTTCGGGCCATTTTGACCACATTTCGGCGAGAAAACAGCGAAAATCGTTTTTAGCACTTTTTTTGGGGGGCTCCATATCTCCGTCCGGAGTGAGTTTAGCGAAAAACTAAAACCGTGGCCCCATTCAGAATCAAAAGTTACCCCAGGAAACGATTTTTGAGCATATCCGAATTTTTACCTGTTCCCGACCCTTGTTGAACCTAAAGCGGACGGCCTCATATTCAATCGCGACAAACGCAGCACCACTACACAGCAGAGAACCCTCGGTACTATCTACCGTTTTTGAAACACGAACTAGCTGAGTTAGAAATGGATATCAATCGTTGAAAGATTAGATTGGGAAGACCCATGTCCATTGTATAGTTCTAGTGAAACTCAAAATTTCATATTCGTGATTATAATCGTCCACACATTCGGATCTTTCGCACATTTTAAAAACTACTAAAATAAACTTTAATCTAGGTATCTTTTTTTACGCAGCTAATCCCCAAAGCACTGGTTCATTCATTCTTTTTCCCGTTACAGCATCTGCCTGCAACAAAAATCCTCCCTGGATTGCAAGAATTATTTATTCATTAGCACACAGCCAACGTATTGGCGACGACAATCGATTGTTGAATTCAGCACCCACTGAAACATAAACACCTCTAGCCTCCTGACTAAATATTCGTTGCACAAATTGATTTATCTTCTTGCCCCCCGCGTCCTTAATCTTGTACCCCCTCTCTAGCCTTATTCAATGTAAGGTCCCTCGAATGAACAGTCCTCCAATCCTAGTCCGTAAAATCCACAAGGCGTTGCCTGTATCCCACCTCCTTGCTGTCCACCGCCTCCTCCTGCCTCGCGGCCGCTCCTCCTCTCCTCTCCACTTCTCCTGCTCCTCCTCTCCTCTCCACATCCCCTCCCCTCCCCGAGGCCGCGATGGTCGCCGTGGACGCGCCGCGTGCCGCCATCTGGCCACTGCCGCCCGTCGTGCAGCACCGAGCCACCGTGCGCGCCAGCATTCTGCAGTGGCCACGTTATTGTTAATCAAATAAAAAATACAACGAAAAGCGCGCCAGCATTCTACAATAGTCTTGAGCATTTGGAGAGCATGTTCTTCAATATCGTGGAAGACAAGATAGCAACACCATGCGCCACAATTCAACAGTACTCTTAGAGACCACAACGTCATTCACCAAAGTAATCTAGGAGTCTGATTTTCTTGCCTAATGTGTAGCTCCAACACTGAATAAGACTATGCTTTTTACCGATTGGCAAAATCTCATCTCTAGGCCGAGTTATGGATCAAAAACCACGCTCGCGGAGCACAGCGGGGAAGGGGTAGAACCCAGGACGAGGCAAAAG
>LS566616.1:29042-55848 GCA_900490775.1 Pristionchus maxplancki | reverse complement strand
AGCTCGTTTTATTATTTTTGACCTACTCAAAGTTTATCGATCAAACTGCCGGGTTGGTCATTTGTGAAGGCGAGGAATAGCTACTCAACAAACCCCTAATCGTCCAAAACAAACAAGAATTCGAAGAGTCTGACCTCTGCGCAGGTTTTGCTCGATTCTGTGTCCACACCAAAGGGGCGGAGCCTGTGGTCTCTAAGTACTCTGGCAACAATTCCAAAACTCAACGAATTATCGATCAACAGGGCTCGTTAACATTCAAATGACTCGAACGATCCTTCAGATAATCTCTCCAGGTCTGCGACCTCTTTCTCATCACTTACAACTCCTCAACCATTTCCCACTTTCTTTATGCACATTTACAAAGGAAATACAAAAAGGGTTGCAAGGGGCGGAGCCTCGAAAGGGGGCGTGGCCTAGGGCGTCTTCAGCGCCTCCTGCCCTCTGATCTCGACATCGACGGCGTCTGGGCCGGGCAGCGTCTCGCCGGGCACGAGCAGCGGCGTGTCCAGGCGCGGAGCCGGGCCCGCGTCTGCAGAATAGGAACCATTAATGGGAGACGTAACCGTGAAATAGTAAGCAATAGCCGGACACAATCCGAGGATAATCGACCAGGAAGGCTACCCGTGACTAATTGCAAACTTGCGCGCCGGCAAACTACCGGCTTTTATATATATTACTTTTCTGGTTTTTACAGCTGGTACCATCAACTCAACAATCCCAGAAACACATTCGGATATAGCACATGTTTTTGAGGAAACAAACCACTAGGCCCCTCTCATAAGCTTACAACCGAATAAAATGGACCGAATAAAGAACCGAGATACAAAATTATCATTTTTGTTAGAGACGGCCTTCATCCTCCAAGCATTCCCAGAGCAAATTCTACGCTCTTCCCAACCCCCCGCTGCACTAATCTACCAGGAATTCCGTCTCTCACTTTCTATTTTCCCATACATCCAATCTGACGATCAATTGCACAAGCTCCCGTTGTATCATACGCATTCTCCCAAACGGCAATCTCCCAAGCCACCCCCCCCCCCCCCCCCCCCCCCCCCCCCCCCCCCCCCCCCCCCCCCCCCCCCCCCCCCCCCCCCCCCCCCCCCCCCCCCCCCCCCCCCCCCCACCTCCCCTTACCCTTGCTCCGATGTCTCCTGTGCCGCTTCTTCTGATGGCCTCCCTTGCTCCTTCTCTCGTCTCCGTCCTCAGAGGAGTCCTCGGATCTGCGAAGATTGATCTTTGATCTATGGCCTATTACTTTGATCTTTCAGCAGGCCAATCGCTGTCACAGTGGTTCTAGACAATCGGAAGATGGCAAATATTTTTGATTCTTCCTCGAACAGCGAACAAAAAGTCCGAATCATCAAATTCCCACATTATCCTAATTTCACGACGCATTCCCGTTCCATCCATTCCTCAAATGCTGTACATAGATAAGCCCTAGTTTCGATTTCGTCTTGATGACCGATCTATCCACGCACAAGTAACAAAAAGCTTCCAGCCACCTCTTCGTTTCACCCTTCCTTCATCTCCCTCATACCGTGTTCTCGACCAATCGAGCTCTCGCGTCTAGATCGAAAAAAAAAACAAGAAAATCTTTCTCCCCTTCACTCCCTCTCCTCCGCTCTATCCTAACCCGTCACCTCTTCATTTCACCCTTTCCTTATTTCCTCACAACCACCAACCTGCTCTCCCCTCTTCTTTTCTTTATCGCCGCCCATAACAACAACAACTCCAATAACACCAAAACAACAACAACACCAATAACACCAAAACAACAACAACAAAACACACCTCTCCCTGCTCTCCCCTCCCTCCTTCTTCTCCCTCTCCTCGCGCGACCGATGGCGGTGGTGCCGCTTGTGGTGGTGGCGATGAGCTGCAATGAGTAAAGATAAGTTCCACAATCACTTTTGTCCTTTACCAGATTGATCTGAATACGCTACCTAATGGGAGAGCGGTCAGGCAATGTCTTGGTTTCACTGAGCGCGTATCAACAACGGGACTCGCGTCGCACAATTAGACCTCATTCGTGATCGGAAAAATCGAAAAAATATAAGAGAAAATTATTTTGTTTGTTTAGGAAAGAGCGCATGCACTTCAATTGTACCACCATTTCCCTGGCTTTAAAAAAACACTCCCTAGATAATAGTCTTTTCTCACCCCCCCCCCCCCTATCTCGTATGTAAGCTTGCCGATCCGGGACAGAAAGTTCGAGACAGAGTTTTCTGAATAATCCGGGAACCCAGCCCAGGACCCAGGATGCCCCAGCTCACCCTTATTATCTCCCTCTCCCTCTTCCTTTCTTGCCTTCTCCTCCTTCTTATCTCTTCAATCATCTTGGATCCACAACTAGGGTACCGAACCAAGAACCCAGCCCAGGACCCAGCATCCCCCCCCCGACTCACCCTTCTTCTCTCCCTCCTCCTTCCTTGCCGCTGCCTCCTTCGGGTCGAACGTCTTGTCGAATTCGAGCTGCAATGGGTAGAGATTAGCATGAGGCGACGCATTCACCTCGATATGGCTACGATTCCTCCTGAACAATCCCAAAAATTTATATCAAAATTGTAAAGCAATAGTTATATTTAAAAATATAACTATTGCTTTATAATTTTGATTACATCTAGGAACAAACTAATCAAAAGAGTGCGTGCCGCTATTTCGATTCAGTCAGTACTAGGCAATTTCGCGCTGCGCTCATATCTCATAGTAGTCAAGCTAGGCGTCACTATTGATATCACAGAATTTGCTGGGGCACAACTGAAAATATTGGTAACAAACAAATTGCGGCCAACTCTAATCAATCTCGTCGCATTCGCATTCCATTAACCTACTATCACCCCGAGTCGACTCGCGGTCACTAATTCTGTAGTTCTGTAGCCGTGAACAACACAAACTTCGCATAATATTGTGTCCACCACTCATCTCTAATTAGTTCTTCATATCGCCCTATACAACACCAATAACATGCATTCTCAACGGTCCGCAACCTCTCCGTCCTCGCTCCTCACCGCACTGCCAATCAAATGCCAATCAATCAAATGCGCATTTTAAAAGTAATGTTTATGTTTACAGTTCCATTCAAGTTAATATTTCCTGGAGTGGGCAATTAATTTCTAATAGAAGAATCACATCAATCCAGACCCAAACTATCAACATCCGCGCTTCAACTACATCTCCTAACTACTCATAAGGCGCCTTCAATCACTCCTCATCGGTGTGCTCATCTCCCTACCTGATTTTGCTCCTATTCTATAGCAATTCGAGCTCACATTCGCTTGCGGCACTGCTTTACTTTACCGGACCAAAGGGTACAGGGTACAGGGAGGGGCTCATTTCATTCTGTGCGCGCGAGCGAAAACTATCGGTCAAGCCTGCGTCTCCCACCCATAGGTCCGGTGAAGTAAAGCAATGGTATTACTCACCGGCGTGCTCATCGTCCTCGCCGTGGTTGCTGCAGCGGTCGCAGCTGCCGTGCTGCACGAGGACGGCTGCGTCGCCGACAGCGGCGTCGTGGTCGCGCAGCTCGCCTGCAAGAAGATTGATTAATCCCCGAATAATGGACATATTACTGAACAAGGAGCCGAGCATCTACTTATAGAGAATCGCTGTAGCGCAGATGCTCATTTCACAGTGGAGATTCTCGATATTTTTGGAACCAGTGACAAACATAAATTGATCACCGCTTCCCCACATGCTCATAGCCCCTTCTCGCAACGCCAATGCCGCATGTTCGTTTATCTGACCTCCACGAGGCCTCACCAAACATCATCTCTTCCAGGAAAACGTGCTATTTATACTTGTCATTTGATCCATTCCAGCACAATCATTGCACACCGCGCGCACTTCCCGTCATATTCAACTCGCGAAACACGAACCTCTCTAGCTATCAAACAAGACGCTGCATTTTAAACGATCATTCCCACTTCCGAATTGAACTTAATTTGCATTCTTTCATATTATAGTTCCTCAAAACACAAATCTCCTGTTTTTTTATTCACTGGAGACTAACTCCGTTCGGGTCTTCTCCGTTTTAGAATTTAGTCGTTTTAGAACTTTTGTTATTTCGATCACAGAAAGTGTTTTACAATATTTTATTTTTGACCACTGTAGAGTTCTAAAACGACCAGTTCTAAAACGGAGCAGTCCCCTCCGTTCGTACAATGGGCTTTTTCCTCTCACTTTTCAATCATATATTGTATTTGAGACACAAATATAGAGAGTCCGAGAGTCCTCACCTCCTGTCTCTCCACCGGGCACGTCGTCGCCTCGAGCGACTCGATGATCTCCTTAAAGTAATTATCGATTAGCTTACCGTACCTCGCCCCCTACTTTACCGTAACCCCCGTGGTGTGCCCACTACCATATCTCCTCCTTCCAGTGGTGTACTAACTACGGTACGATGGCGTACCCTCTACCGTAACCCTCCCTTTCGTGGTGAACTCACTACCGCACCATGTTGCGCCCACTACTATATCTCTCCCTTCCGTGGTGTACTAACTACCGTACCATGGTGTGCTCGCTGAGCGTGGTGCTCTCCCAGCTCCTGGCCGCTCTCCTCCTTCTCCTCTCCTCCTCCCTTTCACTCCTCATCTTCTGTCTCTCGATCAGCTGATCGATCGCCTCGTCGACGCCCTTGATGCCCACTGGCTTCTGTAATACCGTAATCTCGGTCGATCGAGGACTGACTTTAAAGTTTCCTACAGTACCCCATCAATCGATAACTGCCCCCCCCTCAATACTCAATCGATAACTGACTACCGTACTCTACCGTAACCCCACTCACCATGACGACGACGCGCTGCACGAAGAGGTACATGAGCACGCCCAGGACTACCGTAACCACCGCGAAGATCATCTTTGGGGCGTACGGTAGACTGATCGATATCGATCGACTACTAAAAAAGAGAGACGCACCGCCTAGGACAGGCGCGCTCGTGCGAAATGAGAGGAGAATGGAAAAGAAAAAGAAGAGAGACAGACGAAATAAGAAAAATCGATAAAGTCACGTAGTAATCAAATGCTTAATCTCACATAGTCAAAGTTATTACAGATTAGCTGGTGAATCTTACAAATTGGTTACTTATCTCACAACAACAACGGTGGGTCACTCGACAATCAATACAATCCGTTGTTAGTATCACTGGGGGTTTGCGGGGGCACGGTAATAGATCGATAAAAATAGATCGATAAACATGGTTACATACGGTATAATGTGTACTTACAATTGCACAGAGTATATGGTTCAATCGAGACCTATGATACATATGGGGGCCGTGGTTAGCCTATAGTTAGAATCGCATTAGCAACGGTAATGAAACTGATCAAAAGTCAATTGAGAAAGTGAGTGGGGGATAACGCCGTTAGCTGGAAGAGAAAACAAGGCACTCTACCGTACTTATACCGTAAGCGAGCGACCTCGGACGATCACGAAATGAAAGAAGATTACTGTAGGAGATCCACCGGCTCGGGTTCTGGAAATCGATAAATTACCGTAATCTGTTAGAGGTAGTCTGTCTGAAACAGCGAACCAATACGCGTTCCAGTTATCACATCCCCATATGCTACTCTTCGAGAACAAAGTGTCTGGGCGCGCACTGTCGCACGCACAGGGTATCGCTATCTCGGAAACGTCGTCTTCGCACACTACCCAATTTCCATTCCTATCGAATTTTCGACAGAGCGACCAATCGAAAACATCGCCTCACTTTCTGCACTCGACTCGCTGCTGTCGGTGCTCGCGCGCGCCGAGCTGCCCGTCGAGTTGAGCGAGCACGCGTCCGTCGCCGCCGCGTCCGCGCGCGCCACCTGCAAGAGTTGTGTGTTTAGGAAAGGTCGTCCTTTCTACTGCACCCGGCGCACCACACACCACACCACGCTACCGTACCTTATCGCGGAGGCCGACCCACTCCTTGGACGGGCACGACGTGATCAGCTCGCGGATCCTATCGCACAGCGTCGTCTCTTCCCTGCAAAATCGAGTTTCTAGTCAAAATTTGACTAGGCGATTTTTAGTAAGAGTCGTCGGTAGTCACACCATCGGGATTCGGTATGTTCGAGGCTATCTGTCTGCATGATGTCACTTTGTTGAGTACGGTACAGTTATCTTATCCTCTAAATTCATCTCCGAGATCAAAAGTGTCCGCTGCGCTGTGTGTACGCAAGCGGAGTATCGCTGTCTCGATTGGTGACTTTTCGTATACGTTTCCCAGACAACACCACGCAATTATTTGTCCTGTCGAAATTTCGACAGGCGAGCTCCTTTTAGTAATCGTCGCCCTCGGCACACCACTTACTGTGACACTTGCCGCTCGAACTCGTCGATGCGCGAGGACAGCTGCCGCTGGTCGTCGAGCAGCTTGGTCATGCGCGCGAGAGAGGACTCCATCGAGGAGAGCGCCTGCAACGTTTTCTGGTAAACATAGCCCACACTACACCATCCAATTAGACGCCCTGTTGAAATTTCGACAGGACTCCTATTTAATGGTAATCGTCGCCCACCTGGTTGCAGCCGCAGCTGGCCTTGTTCAGGGGCGGCGCCAGCTCGCCGCTCGTGTACGACTCGAACTCGTCGCGCGACATCTTGAGCGCGTCGTGGTTGATGTTCTGTAATTAATTAACTAAGTACCTAATTAATTAGTTAGTAATAATCGGTGATTTTAAAAAAGTTATTAAATTTGTAAAATAATTGATTTCGGATAACCAGACGAGCTCTCATCAACGACTAAAATAAAGAATAACTAATGATGCCATAATGAAGCATCGAAACGAATAGTGAATATTTTTAAACAGGAAAGAACAGTTGAGACTAACAAACTGCCTTTTATATTGATAATTCTTTGAAACCGCAGATGGTATGAAAAAATATGCAATGCCTGACATCGGTTTACATCGGTTTGATTTACACCAAAAATATTTTCATTTAACAAATGATAACATAATTAATCAAATTATTATTTTCGAAATTACCTGCACAAACTGCAGCGCGCCGGAGACGTTCGTGAAGAAGTAGGCTGAAAATTAGCAAATTATTCAATCAGTGAAGAGCAACATTCTCAGATATTGGACGACAATCGGGGGTTCGGCATGAAATGGGACGAAAATCGGGGCTCAAAACTTTTAAATTCGGGGGTCTGAGCTCATATACGGGGGAATTCGCTTACAAAAATCGGTGGTACCCTCCTATATCCGACCTCGTGCTCATCACTGTATTCAATGTTTCATTATTCAGACAGCCCAGTCAGGTATTCGTTTCAGCAATTACTCTTTAGTACAGCATTATTGGGCAACTTGATCACTCGAGCGTTGGCCCCCAGAAAATAAATATTTAATAACAAATCTGCACCATTCAAAGGCAATTTCGACAGCAGTGCTCTCTTGAGTAATAGTCGCTCCCGTACACTACACAATTCGCACTCCTGTCGAAATTTCGACACGACTGCTCTCTTTAGTACTAGTCGTTCTCTTCCACACACCACCCCTTCTCACTCACCCGGCTCGCCGCTCATCGTCCGGCTGGGCAGCGCGAAGCGCGAGATGAAGCGCACCTGCGAGAAGCACAATTAATTCCATTATTTTACGAGTTCGTCATGTACGAATCGCCTTCCTAGACAAAAGCACTCTAATGTCCGTGGAGCATCGAGCATGCAAGTCATGTTTACTTTTTAGAATTCACTGAAACACCCTCGTCCAAAAGGAACTCTCCTCACACCAATTAATCGACTACCATACTGCCAATCAATACCACTGTAATCAATCAATAATCCTCCTCACATTCGACTGGATCAGCGGCGGGTTGCCCTTCAGCAGCACGTAGATCAGCGCGGGCAGGAATTCGTCCGCGGAGGTCGGCGCGCCTGCAGAGAAGATCGATAATCGACTACCGTAACCATCGCCTACCGTACTCTGTTGAAGCCAACTATCGATTAACTAAAAGTATCGTATCAACGCAAATCGTATCAAGATCAACAACCCGTGAACTCACTTCCACCCTACTGAACTACGAAACTCAGGATTCCCTTGTGAATTATTCCAAAAAAATCTAAACAGTCCTCGATACCAACAAGTAGTGCAGCTACCGTACCCGACTCCCTCAGACTGTCGAATATCTTGTGGGAGCAGCGCAGCAGGCACTGCAGCTTCTATTCCCCTTCTACCGTAATAAAATCAGTCCTCGATACCAACAAGTAGTGTAGCTACCGTACCCGACTCCCTCAGGCTGTCGAATATCTTGTGGGAGCAGCGCAGCTTTTATTCCCCTTTTACCGTAATAAAACCAGTCCTCGATACCAACAAGTAGTGCAGCTACCGTACCCGACTCCCTCAGGCTGTCGAATATCTTGTGGGAGCAGCGCAGCAGGCACTGCAGCTTCTATTCCCCTTTTACCGTAATAAAATCAGTCCTCGATAACAACAAGTAGTGCAGCTACCGTACCCGACTCCCTCAGACTGTCGAATATCTTGTGGGAGCAGCGCAGCAGGCACTGCAGCTTTTATTCCCCTTCTACCGTAATAAAACCAGTCCTCGATAACAATAGCTGGTGTAACTACCGTACCCGACTCCCTCAGGCTGTCGAATATCTTGTGGGAGCAGCGCAGCAAGCACTGCAGCTTTTATTCCCCTTCTACCGTAATAAAACCAGTCCTCGATAACAATAGCTGGTGTAACTACCGTACCCGACTCCCTCAGGCTGTCGAATATCTTGTGGGAGCAGCGCAGCAGGCACTGCAGCTTCTCCTCGACCCTCCGATGGCTGTTGATGTCGATCATCTCGTTGATCGCCTCGTCGAGGCGGTTGCGCGCCTGCAAATAAGAAAGAAATTAGTTAATTATTTAGCTAAAATCACTTCAAAGTTTCAGAATACCATGACACATGACGTGTCGTGTAACGACTTGTACATCGTTGATCTACAACAATAACAACCTGAGAATAGACTACGCATTCCGAGTCTTTCACTTAACAGCTTCAACATCTATTCAAGGCTTGGATCGCAGGGGGGGGGCCCTGATTCGGTAGGCACGATATTGGGATTCAACATAAAAAAATATCAGTTCTAATACTTGAAAGCTGGTCAAACCTACGCTGCGTTCGCTTCGCCGCTTCACCATTTCATCAAAAGCCTCCAGCTATGTGCACATGAATAGATTCGCAAATGGCGGTTGCAAATGCAAATCTTGCAAATCCCCAGAAAGGCAAAAGCACATTCCCGTGAGTTTGGGGCTTTGGCATTTTTTTTTCAAAGGCTTTCCTTCGTGGTGGGAAACAGATTCCGTTAAGATGCGCAGTGCAAGAAATCCGTACGATATGTCTTCACCAAAGCACCCATCGCTTGCTGTTTCACTACTCTCTCAATAGCATCCTGCTGCGTGCTCATGCATGAATAGTTCACATGTTCTCCTAAAAATTCAATGGCTACCTAAAATTCCGATAACGTTCATGTATCATCACTGTTTCAGCATCTAGCCAAAGTATTTGCAGTTGGGCGAACATGGCTAGATGAGATAAAATTTCCGCCAACACCATCAAAATAAATAGCCTGTACCATCCCCTTTCATCAAGCAATCAAAAATCCATTACCCATCCCCCAATCAATAATCAACACCACCGTACCTGCTCCTTGCTCATATCCAGTCTCGTCTCGACACCACCATAAGACCAATCAACAACGCGCTACCGTACCCAATCCCATCCCCCTCAAATCAATCAATAATCAATATCTACCGTACCTGCTCCTTGCTCATGTCCAGTCTCGTCTCGAGGAAGCCGAAGGTGACCCACTGAAGGGAGCGAATGCGCTCCTGCAGCGAGAGGTCCGCCACCTCTTCCTCGGAGCTGTAAACATATTCTGATTATTTACATTTATGTAGTTAACATCCATGACAATTTTACAAGCCAGATTCGCGCTACTCAGTTTCGCTATAGACAGAATGATTACACGACATGCAATCCGTACTGGGAAAATAGCTGTCAGTAAGAAAAAGATCGCGCTTCATTGAGAGCAGTGAGATTCGCGCACCAGTCCCATCTCATAAAGTACTAGGTCGAGCATCAACTAATAGTGCTTGAATAAAGAAGTCAAAATAAATTCTCACACGTAGAGCTTATGTTCCAAATTAACGACAGACGATCAACACTAATTCAGTCTAGGACAACGATCAACACTAATTCAGTCTAGGACAAATACGATTACCAAACCAGGCGCATTAGAGTTTCATCAACACTACTTAACACAATTAAATACTCCCTCGGCCCAGAACCTAAAAAAAGCTCATCAAAATTTCACCAGGCGCATTCGTGCTTCATCAATACCATAATAATTGACTCACTCAGCCCAGAAGAGGCGCTGGTAGCACGCAGTGCACACGTACCGCTCCACCGCCTCCATTACGTCGCCCGCTCGCACCGACAGCTCTTAATTAACAACTTATTAATTTAAATTAATTTTTTAACGTCTGAAACCTAGAATACAATCGAAATTTTAGACCTAGGGTACAATCATAGTCCTATATAAAAGAGAAAGGCCTGGGTTTGATGTTTGTCCACTTTATAAGCTTACAGGGTCACATGTTCTGACATGTATTTACACGTTGCGAAGTAACCCTACAGTTCGTAAGCTTATCTTAGCGATAAGCTTATCATAAGACTCGAGCATAAGCTTACCAAGATGGACCTTACTGGTACATAATAAACGTGAAACTCATGGCACCCATGTCAGAGGCAATCACCGATGCCAATCTAATCCCCTAATTCACACTCGCCTTCAATCACCCGGCCATGCGCGGTTTCAACCCTCAGACAATATCGACGTGGCTGCGCAAGGAAACGATGAGATTCGTCTAAGCAATTCAAAAAGATCAACCAAATACTCATTCATATTCACAGGAATTTCTCTGTTTCTTTTATTCCTATGCAAAAAAAATACATTGGGTCAATAACCAGAGAACAGCCCATTCACAACCAGCCCAATTTTTTTAGACTATAGTATGAACCAAATCCCCGATGACTACCGTATTCCTACAGTAATACTTACTGCTCTCTGCGAGATGATGTAGGAGCTCAGCTACCGAAATCCCCTACCGTACTCACTGTTCTGGATGAAGACACTCTGTCCAGCTACTATCGTGCCCCACATGCCTTCTACCGTACCCCTACAGAACCCTACCGTACCCCGGCACTCCAAGACCACCGTAATCCCCTACCGTACTCACTATTCTGGATGAAGACGCTCTGCGAGTTGAGGTAGGCGTCCAGCTGCGAGTAGTACGCTTGCACGGCGGCTGAGAGGTCCTCCGGGCCCATGCGCGGCTGCAATTAATATTAATTATTAATTATTAATAATTAATAATTAATATTAATTATTAATAATTAATAATTAATATTAATTATTAATAATTAATTATTAATTACGAGTAATTTATCAACTGAGACATTTGACTGTCAAGTACCGTTCGTAGGCACAATCAAGTTACATTGAGCTACGACATTGGAATCAGTTGAATGGAGCTAATAGCTCTGGGAATTTTATTCAAAACTAATATTTGAAAGTGGCCTTCGTTTTGTTGCTTCAGCACTACCACGTAAATGGATAACTTCTCAATACTGTCGCCTCTTTTTCGACACAACATCATCGCCGTTACAGTGTTATTACACTCCGCCCCCATCGACTACCGTAACCCTGATTCCAGAACGCTACCGTACCTCGTAGATGCTCACGGTCAGCTGGGACAGGCTCTTGGATACGGTGGCCGCAATCGTCGGCGGCAGGCAGCGCGACAGAAACGACGTCAGGTCGTCGCGCGCCATCTGAAGGCATCAGGGGTCAGAAATTAAAGACCAGAGATCAAATATTGAGAAAATGGACGTTTGCTTGTAAGCTAGCAAAATACTCAGAGATGATCAAGATCTTTTCGAAAAAGCGCAAGTAGAATGCGCGCCGAAACTGTGATGCAACTAGCAATCCATTTTGTCCTTTTCCCCATTCGAAATGAGTCACTGCAGGAAAGGGCAGAGTTCTCTCTACATCGACAATTAGAAAAAATCAGGTATTTTATTTCCGTGTTCGCGGCAGTCCAATCAATCATCTCTCGCAAGCCCCGCACTTAGCCTAGCTATGGAACGAGCATGCGCCTAGTATGAACTCAACATCAGGATCTCGCGATTAGTAACTGTTGAGCTGATCGATACTCTCTCCCCTCATACAGTACCTGGCTCTCCGGACTGCGCTGACGCGTGCGCGGCCTGTTCACCGGCGAGCCACCTGCAATCGCGAAATGATTATTCAAGGAAATCTACCGTACTACTCTAGCTATCACAACCTGACTTTTCAATTGCAAGGATATTTTTTGGGGGCTTTCATCGACATCGTTAGCGCTCTATTGCCACAGCCCCCTCCCCGTCTGTGATATGCGCAGGACACTGCACCAATGTGCCTGGTTGCAATTGTTCATTTTGAAAGCCTAATCCTTCAAATACTGTTGCGGCGCCCTTTCTCTATGTAATATGCACAGGCAATTGCGCCAATGCGCCTGGTGTCAATGCCTCGAGCACACAAATCAAAAATCGAAAGCGAGTTCGCCCCGGCCACAGGTAAATTTGTTCCACAATCGATGTTACAGTCGACGGATACAGTCGACCACGCCTAGTGTTGCACACCAATAAGGCCATCCACAGGCCAACGATCATCCCCAGCTTTCCCACTCAACGATCGATTAACCCTTACCCGCCAGCTGCCCGGCCGACGCAGACGCATGGAATGCCGACGACGCGGAGACGTGCTGCTGCTGCTGCTGCGAGGAGGAAGAGGAGCCTTCGGGGCCTGCGAATTGCATGTATTAATAATAATAATACAAATTATGAATTGAAAATGTTTTATCAGTGGCAGCGGCTTCAGTATTAGCACTCGCCCTACTGTCAGTAACTTGAATCGCTGACGCAACAGTGAAACGCCTTGCCCAGTTTAGTATTTCTCCCAAGCTCTCAGACCATGATCAACGCCTCTAATAAAGCACGTTTTCATGCTTACGCATGCGCACAAATCCGCCTGCCTGTCGATGCATGGGATCTTGTAAGATGGGGGAGAATGCATGGCTGTTTTTATTTATTAGTTTATCGGAAGTAGAGAAGAAATCGATACATCAACTTTGCAGTCTGATTAAATCATCAGTACGGCGCTGAAGCGCCTTGCCCAGTTCAGCATCTATTTTCGCCAAAGCCAGGAAACAATCGACGCCTTCAACAGCAAGTGCTCTAATATTCTCGCAAGACCGCGAATTCGGCTGGTTGCCGATTAGAGATGACAATTCGGCGCGTGCCTCTCTCATTGTCAGTTCGAATGATCTTTCGCCGGTCAGAGAGACGAGAGAGTAAGCGAAATTGGGAGAGCGAGTGCCGATTTGTCAACGCTATTGCCGATGCGAGCGTACGCATAGAGGAGAGCCCAATGTCACAAACTGATGGTTTTCCGACGGCGGCGCTAAAGAGATCGAGAATCGCCGGTTACATGAATCATCGGTGCGGCGCTGATGCGCCTTGTCCAATATCACTATCAACTTGTCAATTTTACTTCGGGAGGAATCACGGCGAAATCTACGCTCACCATCAACAGCACATTCGTGTTCCCGCAGGCGCACGAACACGCCTGGATGAGAGAGAGGGTTGAGCTGGGTGTTGGGTAAAACCGAAACAACGATCAACCCTGACAAACATCATACTTTCTATGCCATCGGTGAGGCGGAAAATCGCGTGGTTAACCACAGTCAGTTCCAGACATCATTTCACCAAAATCGAGCACTCAAAAGTCAAAATTCCAGCTAGTTTCGCGCCGCGCCTTCCTATCATACGCCACCACAGTGCTGCATTGCTAGTGTCATCTTGCAATTCGTACCACAAACCCAACACTACTTCCCTGTGTGTTACAAAATTCAATCCCCAAGATTTCCAAAGATCAAATACTACGCACCGCCCGACGTCACCAGCGAGGGGCTCTTCTTCAGCAGGTTCTTTACTCAATTCGGACACTAATTCCTACTTTGCGCATTGCTCGCCTCAAGAACCACCCGTGGATCAATCAACTAATTAACTAATTAACCAACTAATTAATTAATTAACTAATTAAGCTAATTACCTCCCGACGTCACCAGCGAGGGGCTCTTCTTCAGCAGGTTCTTGATCGTGAGCGAGCGCGACTCTGTGCTCAGCTTGCGCCGCTCCTCGAACTGCCGAAATGCCATCCTGCAATTAATTTCAAGTTTTAATTTGTTAATTTCAGGCCTTAATTAGTTTATTTAAGGCCAGAATTTGTTAATTTCAGGAGTAATAATCAATTTCAGGTCTTAATTAGTTTATTTCAGGCCACAATTTGTTGATTTCAGACCATAACTTCAATTTCAGACCATAATTTGTTAATTTCAGGTCTTAATTATTCAATTTCCGGTTGTTATTGGTATTGTTTTGGACACACTTCCTGCTCTGTTTTCTAATCTTTGACGTCTTTCTACTGCTTCCGTATCCCCCTTACGACGAGATTACACGCGCCATGTGTGTCTGCTCTATAATTGGCGCCGGGGCAGAAAAAAACAAAGGATTCAGAAGACAGCGCTATCGGATTATCGTCTAGTCTCCCTGTTTATGCTATTTTCGAAAATGGTGGGCGAAAACGAGCCTATTTAGAGAAAGTCGTCTAAAAGTTCCACCCCATGAACCCTAGCTCATTGCCATCTGTACGTAGGCGCTTGCGTGCTTCAGTTTCGCTACATACCACCGAATATTTCCTACAATTCAGTTTGCGTCCGTCTCACACTGCTATACTAAACAACACCATCCTTGCTAACTATCCCAATTTCGCTCTCAACGTATGCGCCAGGCGGCCACGCGCCCCAGCAATTCTTCATACCTCCGACCGCAAGGGCACATTCAATTCTCTCATCTTCGTTTCGAACAAAAAACAATCGACTTCACATATCCCCATACTCATTATCACACGAGGCAATTACATGTTCCAGGCTTCCTTCATACCATCGACGATACCCTCCTCCTCGATTTTCCCCACTTCTTATTTGAAAACGACGACAATATCAACACACCCCCCCCCCTCCTTTACTCACCCCTGCTACTGCTTCCCTTCATTGACAACTCATCACTATTTTAGTTCACGCGCCTGGCGACTACGCGCTGCAGCAATCATTCATACTACCACGCATTTCCTGCATTCTGATTTCCTACACCCTCATCATTCAAGCAAAAACATCCTCTTACTCACCCCTGCTACTGCCCCCTTCCCTTCCTCAATCGTCCCAATTTCAATTTCGAACGAAGAAATGCAGAAAGAAGCGCCGCGACACAAACACACAACACGCACCGAAATACTTCAACAACAGCAACCAAACAGCAATTTCCGCTCCAAAACAGCACAGCTCCCTCGCATTTCGCAATCACATTCACTTTTTTCCGAATGAGCAAATCTCCCTCCCTTTTTGCTCCCTCGAATTATCCATGCAAAAAGCATAGTATAGCTCGACTACTTGCCTCTATCTATCTCTTTTTCACCCCTCGTATCTCGAATAATCTCGGGAAACGAGATTTCGGGCCCCTTTTTGCTCCCACTATCAATATTTCAGACGTCTGTCCAGCAATATTAGTAGTACTTTCCCTCATCTCCATATTCCCCTTGCTCATTGTCAGTAGCACATGCCAAAGTGCAAGTACACTCGAGTCTCTGCCTCTCTCCCCTCCACACACTCCCTCGCTCTCTCTGACCTACCAGAGACCTGGGGAACCGAGGAGTGTCCAGGGGCGGCAGAAAGGCGACTTGCACTTTGCTCCTCCTGGAGAAGCACGAATGTGCCGGGCGGGATAAAGCCCGAAAAAGGGGGGCGAGGGACAACCCAACATCGAGAGGGTACTCTCCATCTCCTACTCACTGCTATAGGCACTCACTGCATCTAGCACATATGCAAGAGTACGAAGATCATACGAATCGAGCTGCCTCCGGCATGAGGAAATGGACTTATCCTCACTTCATCCACTTATTCAAGAGTGCAACCTTCCTCGCTGTGCCAATCTCACGGAACAATGTCCATTTCCCATTTCCTCTCCTATTTCCTGACCGGCTAGAGAGCGTATTACTCACGACACAAGCAGCACAAAGCAATAGCTTCCCAGTGCTTGGGCACTTTATTCGGACAGCCAACTACTGAGTCATGGAACCAATCCAGTAACTCGATCTAGCCTGGAATTCCGAAGGCTTTGCCCCTATAGTCAAATTTCAACCGGGTTCTCTAAACTACCGCCTTCTCATCTTTCCTTAGCCTCCCTTGAGTCTCAATTTCCCCCTGTGTGCGCGGATCTTGGTCAGAATCTTCGACGACAATAACAACTGGGCAATCGGACAGGGACAGAGCACACCCGGAAGATTCAGGGTGCAGCTATAGCAAGATAAGAGAAGAAAATGGAAAGAAAATTGTCTCCTCTAGCGTCCTACGAGTTTACGGACGCAGCGTTTGCATAACCCCAGCGGCAATGCCGCATTAGCAATTGAGTCACCAGACGCATCATAGAAAACATAAGTTTAAAAAATGCTTTCCTAAGCCCCTTGAGATTCCCGCCGCAGCGAATCTATATCCCCCCAGGCAGCTGCTGCTCGTCCGATACGATCTTCAGTTACGTGCAAAATAAAATTATTCCAGCACCCAGTGAGATTCCCGCTGCAGCAAATACATCCCCTGGTAGCATACTGCACTTCAATATGCCCTCGTCTCTCCTCGAGTAAAAATGTTTTCCAGATTCCCCTCTCATGACCCCCCTCCCTGTCCAACCCCCCAAGAAAGAGCGACCCTCCCTTTCCAGACAAAAACAACAGGCCACTTATCTGTCGGGGCTGTGAGGGTCGCACAGATTTCTCTCCTCATTCACCCTTATCCCTCACCCGATAGAGCCACGAGGGTCCACAGAAAATCCTGAGGGCGTCCTCTATTCTCCTCGGATTACTGCCCCGGGTCCCCCTCAGCCGGAGGTCCCCGCTCTCCTTTCAAGGACCCGCCGGGGCAGCGGCGAAAATAGAAATCTTTCCCGGAAAACATTCGGCCGCGACCCGGCGCATTGCCGATTCACCTACGTCTCATATTTCAGGTGCGTCATTGGTCAATAGCTGCGTGCTACTGACACGAAAGCGCACAACAAACACGGAATAATTCATGCTAGCAGAATCTCGGGAAACTTGTTTTAGGCGTTTTAGGAATGGAAATGTACTTCCTCATTCCGCCCGGCACTTCCCGGGTTCACACTCAACCCATATCTGGCTATCACGGTTTACTATCAATACCACTTTGCTGTTTCACGCTTCACTCATCACTGGCCATACTCATTCCTCAGCAATACTTCCCTTATCGACAAGAAACCCCTCCTCAATCCTTCCAGCTTGCCGAGGAAGTCCTCGCTTCCGTCAGAGTATCAGAACGCTCCTTATCCCCGATTTGTCTCGCACTTTCGTGCTATGATCATCCCTGACGCCTGATATTCACGGCAATCCCCGCTCCTTTGCGGTTTCAGCGAGACCAGAAATCCCTCCGGTTCCACCCCGCAGTAGTGTTTGAACTCGGTCACACGACTACTGCTCCTCTTCCTTTCCTGCCTTCTGATCTTTGGCTGGCAAGACAGCTTTTCGAATGCAGAGAGTGAAACCTCCTTGAGGAGAGAGGGAAGTCTTGAGACCTTCCTAGTCCCCCAAACCCCTGAGGCACTCTTAATCGCTCTCCTCCTGTCTACTGACACGGGTTTCCGGTGGGGAGCCGTGACTACGAGAAGGTAAAGTTGCAAATCTCACGGATTCATCAAATGCTTCCGTGACCCCGAGGCACGTGCTACGAAACATCACAGTGAAATAATTATTGGCACGAATTAGCACGAACCACGTTTTATTTTACCAAGACAGGCTACTTTGCAGAATCAACTCATTTCCCCACATCCCCCTCTATGACCCAAAATGCAACACGAACCCTCCGTGACCTCTTCCTCCCTTTTTTTCTCCCCCCCCCCTTAGGAATGCATTACCTCCTCAGACCCGGTGTTTGACGCTCCCACTAATGCAGCCTTCATGAGGCTGCACTCTGACATTTCCCATGCTCTCTTGCCTGTCATGCAGCGTGATAGACCATGTCAAACCAAGAGACGCAGATTCTGCTGCACTACTACGCAGCTTACGCACCAGAGTACGCGGGGAAATGCACTGGGCATTTATGTAATAACGAAGAGATGACTAGTCGCTCTCCACACCCGCTTCTCTAACGCGGCTCTACCATTGAAAACAGTAGCGCTGTTGACATTCTGATACGCGGATCACCCATCACCACGCACATTCTCTTTAAAAATAAATAGATTCTACAGCATAGCCAGCTTACTTTCGTCTCCCCATAACGACAAAGGAGCGCCCATCCCCAATCTCTGCCCAATTAGAGAAATCGCTTACCAAGTAGATTCCCACCAGTCCAGCAGCTTGCAAGCCGGCGCCTCCAGCATTTTCTCGGCAACTGACTCCTAATCCAGGCCATTACGTGGTTTCTGGCCTTCCTAATCAGAACAAATCCCTGACTACAACCTCTCCATTTCACATATTCCCTCGCATCTCTGACCGCGGAGAGCTTGCGATTATCTCCGGTCGTGACATTTCACTACGGCTCTCCATACATTCTGCGCGTTTCCGCTCGAGTGCGCTGATTCGATTCTTTGAATCCCGCTTATTAATGTCAGGGCTCTGATTATGATTATCATCGTCATTATCAGTCCCCGGCCCCCGCCTCGGACCTTATCATACACGCATACATCCTTCGATCGAACACCAGTCAATTACTCGGGAAACACCTGTGTTTTGTGCAACTGAATGTTCACAGATCTTCACACGCACAAGGAACTCCGCTCCCTCAACACAGAACTGTTATTACATTCACACTCCGAATCGAGTGAACGCGATCCGAGAAAACACCGGAACTATATTCTTCATTTGGTGAAAAACAGTTCTCTGAGCCGTTACTACATTCACACTACATCTCTCTGACCAATGAACAAGCGTCGGTTTGCCCAGACAATCCGAATCTCAGATTCTGAGACGGAAAAATAAGGGGGAAGAAGAAAAACAGTCCTCCGCCAGTGCTTTCCCATCCATTTTTCGCTTGATTTCCTCGTGGGGAAATCTCAATGCGAAAAAGTACTGCGGATTCCCATGCTCACACGTATCGTTGATCAGCTTTTCCCCATTTCCAACTTCTATTTCTTCCTCTGACCAACAATTACTCAAGCCGCTGCTCCTGTACTGCCCAATCAAGCTTTGCCGCCTCAAAATAGCCCACAAAGCTCCGGAAGTTCCCTGTGTCAAAACAGCCTTTTTGCGATTGTTTGCCGTACCAATTGGCCTTTCCCTCACACAGACAACTACTGTTGTCCTCTTTCGCCCTCGATAGCGCCCTTTTTTGCATACTTAATTCTGAATCCGGATTACGCTTCGCACGAACGTCTCTGTCATGAGCAAGTGTGTCGTCTGACTACTGGCTGACGCACTTCAGTGCCCGTGCACTTTTGCCCCCGAAGGAAGGAACTACGAGTCCAGGAATCTCTCTGCTTCTTCCTCGATCGAAACGACGCAAATTCTATGCTTTCTTACTGAGATTCCCCCCTCATCGACGACGATAAACAAGCGTCGCTCCCCCCGACAGTCAACTCATTAGCATTTCTCATCGTTGACTTCGTTTCTCATAGCTGTCGTATTCTCAGACGATCAATTAGAGCACAGAAATGATCTAATCGCGGGTATTTCTAGCGAGAATCAGTCAAAGAACAGGAGAACATAAATGTAGGCTCAAGTACCCCGGCAAATCTCGGTTTCAGTGAAAATAGAAAATACAATTCTCACTTATTCTTAAGGTAGTCATCGTTCCGCTTCTGCGTGTTCTGCAGCAGCTGCCAGCACTAAAATAAATAAAAATATTATTATTAATAAATTTTTTTTTAAAGTTGTACACAAAAAAATCAGAATTTACGCAAATTTGACGTTAAATACACCCAGCAAATAAATAAATATAATTAAAATCCCTAATCACCTTGCTGCACCGGTTCTCCCACTGCGGCGTGCCGTAGAAGCCGCAGCCGTTCACGCAGAGCTGCAAAATTTTAATAATTTAAATTATTAAAAATATTACAACATCACCCTCATCTTGTCTATTTCTTATTAGCACATAAAACGGGCATATTCCAGAGCCATTGCTTTTTACGACCCTGCTCTAACTATTTATTCCCCCTTTTTTCCCTTGTTGCATGGTCGAATTAACTTGTCGTTGTACTGCATTACTGGATGTAACTGCCTTCTTTTTTTCTCCCTCACAAGAACGGAAAAAGGCGCGGATGGAAAACAGGCAGCAGCAAAAAGGCCGAGTGAAGTGGTCAGTGGATGAAAATAGAGAACGGGTCAGTCACGCTACTGCTAGTAGTAGTATTGCTCATACAACCAAGACCATTTAGGTTTCAGAAATGACCTACCAAGTCCCTATTTCTGATGTTGACGCGCAGTTTGTGGTCTTCAGAGGAGGAGGCCATCGCGATCCTTTAAATAAAATAATTAATTTAGAAACTACAAAAAAGGGAAAGTACAAATTCGACAAGGAAATTGAAATTCACTACACTCGTGACTAAAGCCCCAGAGAATGTAACAGTTTCAAAGAAGCAATTATCTGCAACTTCGAGAGTACAAATTATGAGTTGTAGTCGAGGCATGGAA
The DNA here is from genome assembly GCA_900490775.1 of Pristionchus maxplancki. Taxonomy (NCBI): domain Eukaryota; kingdom Metazoa; phylum Nematoda; class Chromadorea; order Rhabditida; family Neodiplogasteridae; genus Pristionchus; species Pristionchus maxplancki. Next base: position 35,091 of record LS566616.1, on the reverse strand, counting down.
AACTATCTGGACAAGTGTGGGGAAAAGAGCAGTGAGCGCGAGGAAGGGGTCTTAAAAAGGTAGGAAGGGGGAGGAGACCGGCGAGGGGAATTGGTGGGCGGGGCTTGGAAAGTGCTTGTGTCGTGTACGAGAGAACTACCTAGAGACAGTAACGAGAAGCAATAACAGAAGCCAATGAGAAGGTGAACAGAAAGCGCATGCGCACCAAACGGCAAAGGTGAGGTGACGAGCAGCAGTAAACAAATCAGTGCACCCAGCTAAACAACACTTTAAACGCGGTTGAATAAGGAAAAGCAAAAGCATTGTGACACTGCGGTGGCGAAATAGTTCATGGAAACTTTCGGAAGGCGATTAGTCAGCAAAATAAAAGGACACAGGGGAAAATAGCAAAGCCGATCAAGATTGACCCTGCATCATTTTGTAGTCCCCGTGCACTCTAGAGGATTCAAAGGTGCAAATGAACCCTGACAAGCCTGCAATTCAAATAAATAAATAAAAATAGAAAATTTGGTGTGATTGGGGTGCGCTCGATCGGCCGAGCTTTTTCACTTTGACGATTTTTCTTACAGTATTTTCACGATGGTTTGTCGCATTGAGAACTAACTTTTCAAACTTTCTATTTTTTTAAATTTATCGATTAATACTATATTTAATGATATTCTTTTAATTTTCTCTGCGCCATTAGCATGACAAAAACTCCGCCTACGATTCCCACTTAAAATATTCGTCGATTCGTGCTTCATACTCTGATTGTTACAGTACTCCTCGATGTGATGGTGCTGCTGTCGCGGCCACTGCTCCTGGCGGCCATCCGACCGCTCTCCACTTCCTCGCGCGCGCCGCTCGACCTACCGCGCCTGCCAAGTTGGCCGGCTGCGGCCGAGCTTGTGGCTCGTGCACCACCGCCCGCTCAGAAGTACCTCCGCCTGATGCGCGCCGACAAGCCCACAGGTACATACGGTATTTTATAAAATCTATCGATTGTTTGATTTAAGTAGAAGCTACGGATCAATAATCAAGCATAGGGGGTGTTAAAATCGAATGTTAGTTCGAAAAATCGAATGTTTGGCGTTAGTTCTAGAGTAAACACTGTTAAAGTCTCGCAAAAACTATTTTTTTAATGTTTAAAATTTATTTACCACGCAGGCACGATGCTGCTCTACTGGCCGTCTGCCTGGTCCATCGCTCTGGCCGCTCAGCCAGGCTGCGCGCCCTCCATCTCGCTGCTGGCCCTCTTCGGTGCGGGCGCGTTCGCGATGCGGAGCGCAGGCTGCGTGATCAACGACCTGTGGGACAGGGACTACGATCGGCAGGTGAGTTATCGATTGAATTTGCGGGATGGGAGTGCTCTAGGCGCGCCGGGTTAGGGACACAGCGTTCTGACCCCCTTTGTTCTCTCCAGATAAGGGTGAACAAGGGGATTAATTTTTTAATTTTCCCGCATTATCGTATTCGAACTGCAAATCACTTTCGCAATTTGAGATATCTGTGAAACATATCGCGAATACGGCAACGCGGGAAAATTCAAAAATTAATCCCCTTGTTCAGAATGAGAATTGCGATATGTTTCAGCGATATCTCAAGTTTCGAATTTGCAGTTCGATATGTAAAGTGATCACCCCTTTTCTGTAGGGGCAGAATGCTGTGGGGAGGAAGCAACTACTACTATCGTCAGGTTATTGATTAAAGTATCTAGATGAGCGGAGAATTATAAGCACAAAAAGTTCAGGAATGAATGAAACTGAAAAAAGGTAGAATATCGACCAGGCACATTAAGCAAAAAGCAGAACTTCTAATCATTACCAGGTCGAGCGAACTCGCTCCCGTCCGCTCGCCTCCGGAGAGGTCTCCACGCCTCAGGTTTGTCAATTAATTCAGCTGAAATTCACAGGTAAAGTTAAACCGATTGAATAGACACGCGCACAGTTTTACATTTTTGCAAGCTGAGACATCTTACGATTACTGTACTATCGATCCCCTCTTCTCAGGCAGTCACCCTGCTCGCCGGCCTGCTCTCGACCTCGCTCGGCATTTTGTGCACGTTGAGCACCCAGAGGTTCGTACGGTAATGGAACATGATTATTGTAGAATCAAGAGTACTGTAATAATTTATTCGCTCTACTTGTTATAATAATTAACTCACGCCTTCACCAATCTCTACTAGAATGATTGTCGCAACAGAAATATTACTAGTTTCCTTTCTGCCCGTATTGGAGAAAAAGCTGCTGTTACTTCACTCTTTCCTAGCTACAGTACCCTTCTACTGCCGTACGCATTACAGTATCCTCGTGGGCGCGTCCTCGATGGTGCTGGTGGTCGGGTACCCGCTCGCCAAGCGCTACACCGACTGGCCGCAGGTCGTGCTCGGTTCGTTGGTCTTTGATCTTTGATCTTTGTAGTTTGTAGCTTGTACTGGTTCGTAGAATCATCTGACTTGCAATCGTAAAAATTCACTCTGGTTTTGGCTAGTGTATGAAACAGCAACCTATCGGTCGTAAATCGAATTGGAACTTGTAAAATCGTTGTCGGCGATTTGTTTGTTTTTGTAATATTTTATGGAGTTCGTAGTTTGTAGTCTGATCGCCTTCCTCTTCAGGCGCTACGCTCAACTGGGGCGTGCTGATCGCCTGGGCTCACCTCATGCCGCCAGAGCAGTGGTGGAAGGTTTGTAGTTTGCTCTTTGTAGTGTGTAGTTTGCTCTTTGTAGTCAGTAGTTTGATCCCTGCAGTCTGTAGTTTGCTCTTCGTAGTCTGTAGTTTGATCTTGCAGGTGCTGCCGCTGTACGCCGCCACCTGCCTGCACACCTTCATCTACGATACGATCTACGCGCACCAGGTACGGTGTAATTCCAGTATCGATTAAGGCAAACAATAGGGACAATAGGACAAACAATACAGTACTTGGATGTTAGACGGAGATGAATCCCGAGAATTGGTATCGCTCCTAGAGCAATGAGAGATGAAGCCTTTGTAAAATACAAAGCGAATGGGGGAAAATCTGGACGACGGCGCGTTCATCACAACACTTGTTTATCGATTAATTATATCAATCGAACTACCGTAACCCACCATCTTCCGCTCAGGACAAGAAGGACGACGCGCTCGTCGGCGTGCGCTCGACGGCGCTGCATCTGGGAGAGCGGACGAGGGGCGTGCTGGGAGGGTGCACCGGTGCGTTTCATTAATTGTTTCCACGAGGTAGGGTGATGGGCGGGTGACGAATATCTCTCTATGAACACTAACGAGGTTTTTGCTAACTTCTTGATTGGCGCTTTCATTGGAATACTAGAGACGTTACCGAGATAATGTTCTGCAATACTTGCGAAACGCCGAAAATGCAAGGGGCGTTCTTCGTTCATTTGACGAAAAGAGGCTTAAGATCGATGAGACATCTACGCTTTCTACATAATTCTCCTTCATCTACCCCTATTCCAGCCGCGATGCTCACCTCGCTCTCCCTAGCCGGCCTCGCCACGGGTCAGACCTGGCCGTACTACGCGGCTGCTGCGGGTGAGCGAAATTATTCTGGATTGATAATATTATGCGACACGGAATTCCGACTATTATTGTGGACGAAACTCTGGCGAGTGTATGTATAACTCGCGAAACATTGAATAACATGGTCGTACTACGCTGCGAGTGCGGGGAACCATTGTACAAATTATTGGCCAATCAAGAGCGTAATCGCAGTGTGATAGGCGCGCAGGATCGCTAATACAAAATCTGTGAAACATCATTTGTATTGGTTCACTACTGATCTCTCCAAAGCGTTGATTAATCTACTCAACTAGTTTACAAATTAGTTTGCTAATTAACTAATTACCAAGTTGCAGCCACGGGATAAAACACACATAATATTTAAATACTAATTAAATACCCAATTAACTAATTAAATACTAATTACCCCTTTGCAGCCACATGCGCGCACGTCGGCTGGCAGGTGGCCACTGTGCGGACGGACGACCCGGACGACTGCTGGGCCAAGTTCAGGTGAGGGAGGTGATCTTTGATCCTTGATCTTTGATCCTTGGAATCATGGGGGTCACGAGTTGGAATACTAGTGTAGAGACTGCTGGGCAAAGTTCAGAGAAGGGATGCATTACGACAAATTGTACTTGTCAGAATAGCGCTTCAGATATCCTTCTTGGCCCAGGTTACGGATCAGCTTCAATTTTCTTGAGATGAACTCGTTGAAACACAAACTATCAATAGCCTGGGTAGGATTCAAGGATCGAGGGGCAATACCATTGTTACGTCGCTTTAGCCTACAAATGAGCACCACGCGCAATGAATCGCAATGCATTGATCGACCAAATAGCGCTGGCAACTCCCGATCTCCAATCCCTCCCATGAGAACGCGCTGCGTTGCTAATTGAGTAGTCAGTATTCACTAGGAAACGCTGTAGGACGGGTACCGCTGATCTTTGATCTTTGATCTCCAATTCCTAATCTCAGGAGCAACACCTGGCTGGGCGCGCTCCTCCTCACAGGCATCATCATGGGCAACTTCCTCAAGGAGGAGAAGAAGCTCTCTCCAGATCCCACGCTCTCTCGCGCTGCCTGACCGACGAGATAGTGCGTGGAATGAAGAGAGCATTGATCGATCTAGGGTACGGTAGAGTACGGTAGCGCACAGATTGTTACTTATGCATTTCACTTGTAAATTGGTTGTTACTGTATACAAATAAAGGTCGTCTAACGAGTCCCCTCGAACTCTGGTATTGCTCCACTAATGATACACTAGCAAGAAAGGGCCTTTGGACGGATGACTAAAAAGAGGTCTCTGAATCCGGCTCTCTGCCTCCTGAACTGCACACTAAAGACTATACATTCATAGGAAAGTCCCACCCCCCATCCCTCCAATCTCCACTACACAGTTTGTGCAAACAATTTTATCACACAATACTACTCTAAATTAGCTAACATTAGCATATCAAATATTAGGGTACACTAGCGAAGAACATTTACAGTTAACATTACAGGGCGAGGGTACTTCTACGGTAAAACGATCGATTAGATTTAGCGGGGGTACGGTAACTAGGGGGCAATCGATAAAACCGGCAGTTCGAAACCACCACGTGAGATGCAGGCATGAGATACAGGAATGACGGGGGGAATCGATCAGCATATACAATGTGTAAAACGTGCAGCAATATGGGTGCAATCACAATGGGAATATCACAATGGGGGGGGGGGGATACTGTAGGGCGGGCGGAGTTCGGTGGGTCGTCCGGCGGGTCACCACTTGTGCTGCGGGTAGCTGCGCGCCAGCTGGAAGCACTCGGCCAGCGTGTACGTCGGCTCCATCAGCGGCACGAGCGAGATCATCTACAACAAAAACAATCAGTAATCGATAATCAATAGCTACCGTACTCCCCACCATCTGCATAAATCGATATCTACAGGAAGCGACGAACTACGATCACTTTATTGAAAAATGATGCAATATCAAACAAAAAATAGCAATGAATTGCACAGAAAAGAAACAGAAAAGGCAAAACTGACAGTAATCGATTGAGTGCCTCTACCGTACCATTACCGTACCCTACCGTACCCACTCACCGGTCGATCGACGAGCACCTCGTGGTGCTTGGGCGTACCGGGCGCGAACACGACCCGATTGCCTCTACCGTACTCGCCTCCTCCTAAATCGATCAATCAATACCGTAGATCTACAGTAACCTTTCTTACTCTTCTCAATCTACAGTAAACGCACTATATCACGCGTTTCACCTAAGGATTCACTCAAAAGGGCGATTCCATTGCACATCGTAAAATGCGCCACCCGAGATCTTTTCAGTTTTTAATGTCCAACCACTAGGGGAACCCCCTGTGAGAATTAGAGACCCAGAGGATCATTCATTTTGCCTGGAGACCACGTCAAAGTCTGTCTTCGAGACCTTGTTTATGATTAGTAGCCCATCTCAATGAAAAGATAAGTGGCACATCCCAGGGAATGAAATGTGGCATTTTTCATGCTCTTCAAGATAGAATCGGTTGAAATTGAATTTTTGCAAATTTACGACCGCCCTGATTGAACACATTTGCGA
>LS566616.1:0-14778 GCA_900490775.1 Pristionchus maxplancki | reverse complement strand
GTACTCTAGGTGGGTAGGGTACTGTAGGAGAGTAGGGTTACTGTAGGCCATCAGGATTATGGTAGGGTACTGTAGGTGAGTAGGTACGGTAGGGTACTCTAGGTGAAGAGGTACGGTAGGGTACTCTAGGTGGGTAGGGTACTGTAGGAGAGTAGGGTTACTGTAGGCCATCAGGATTATGGTAGGGTACGGTAAGGCACTGCATGTCTGCAATGGTATTGATTGAAATTGATTCAGGTCCCGGAGGAGGCGAGTACGGTAGCGGCAATCGGGTCGTGTTCGCGCCCGGCACGCCCAAGCACCACGAGGTGCTCGTCGATCGACCGGTGAGTGGGTACGGTAGATTACAGAGTGAAAGGCTCCGCCTACATATGAGCCCCGCCCACTAATCGATATCAATTATATCACATTCAGGTCAGGTCGTCATCGTCGGGTGAGAAGGGAAGTGTGATGACTGGTTCTCGCCCTCCCTGCTTTCCAGTCGATAAAGGCCCTTCCGGACGAAGGAAGAAACGTACTCCTCGAAAGTACGTAGCCGAACCTTCGGACGAAGAATCATCCGACGATGAAAGACAGAACCGACCTCGAGAGAAGAAAAGCAAGAAAGGTGAGTCATAAAGCAACGCTCTGATTATGGAAGGAAACGCCCACAGTGTTGATCGGAGACATGAGTTGCACTATTTCAGATTGGATCTGTTCGAAATGTGGTGCAGGATTCACCGCGCAGACGAACCTCATCAGACACGTGAGGGACCATCATAGTGTCTACCTCTGCAGTGTGGCCGGATGTGGAGCACGAGCGACTAGTACGTAACATTATCGATTTGTGATAGAACTTAGACTAGGAAAGAATGAACTGTGAGAGTGGTACGGTATATTATTATCGATTGGCTGCATGCCTAATGGTGATCTACTCAAGTTCTGTCGTACCCAACAGCTACCGTAGTACAGCTACCGTATAACTTTTCCTGCCTATGGAGAAACGAAATGACAAACTATTTTTCAGGCGTGCTGGCAGTTCACTTACACCATTTGATGTCTCATGGCTTCACCGGCACCGCGGAGATCTGCGGAAGCTGCGCAGGGGTCCGCTCCCGAGCCGGCCGCCGATCTCAGTGCCCGCACGGTGTGCATTCGATGTCAGTTTACGCTCCTGGCCCCATAACACCCTTGGAGATTTCCCTTCTAAGGAATATGCATTGATTAAGAATAGATAATGATTTTACCGTACTTCTATCGTAAACTACAGTTAGGTAGTTAGGTACTCTTAAACTTCGTTTATTTTGTGAGTAAATGTTTGAATTACCTACCGTTTCGGTTGTCAGGATCGACAATTAAACAGTATTCTTATTGTTTATTGATGTATTGATCAACGCTATGAATGTTCACTTTTATTTCTGATAAATTCGTAGTAATCACCAAAGCGATATGAATCAAAACAATCTGTAATTCAACCTACTACGGTACAATGCTACGGTACTCCGGTTGGTTACGGTACCTCTCAGTCGAGGGTTCTGGCGTCTCGCGTCACTTCGGGTACGGTAACTTCGAGCACGATGGGGTCCGACTGCTCCAGTTTGATCTGTAAATAAACGTTTGTTATTTTAACGAGAATACGAAAGATCAGCCGATTTAGTGCTCTCTTGTGTTGCTTTAATCCCATTTTTGCAGTGAGAAACTGTCGGCATTAGACATTTTCTCGTGATTGGCAGATGAAAAGAGAAAAGAGGGAATGATCAGTACTGTGGGTTAGGAAAAAATTCAGGTAAAGTGAGACCGAATGATGTGTGGATCGAAATAAGACACATTAGTAAAACACCGTACGTGACACTTCGGTCGTGAGTCATAATTCAGATATATAGTACCCAATAATAATTAGCAAATACCGATAGTCCACTCGTGGCTCATCCAAGAGTCCTTTCAGGGTGCTCTACAAATATTTCCCAGCGAAATATTATTTGAGGGAGGGGGTATATAATTAATTTTTTCTCGAAAATTTCGTAGTTGACATTTCAATCGTACTCGTCTAAGAGAGCTCTAGTTGAAAACCCCGAAACTTTCCTCTGCAGACTTTTTTTTTTAAAGGTTTCAAAATTTCGCACCTGGCATCCCAATCGTGACTCGTCCGATAGAGCGGGCGCGAGATCAAGCAGATCCATCTCCTCCTCTCCCACCGGATTCACCTTGCCCACGCGCGCAAAATGCTGGAATTTGATGATTGATGGATTGGTATAAATAAGTAAATAGGGAATTCATGTCTCATACGCGGGTCTAATCATTCAGACGCTAACCATGCAATTTCAGTTGTTGGATTCATTGCATACTTGAAATAAATTTTAAGAAAGAATGCAAATGAATAACTTGTTTATTTAAATATATAAAAAGAGTACAGGGGCACGCATAAATCAGGAAGGCGCCGCGACAGTAACGAGATGTTTGAAGTTTAATTAAAAACACATCATTGTGTGCTGCACTTGAATCAGAAAACGTATGTCCCCATAATTTAGCCCTGCTTTCATTCGCATCAACGTATCGAGTGAGGTACTAGTAGAGGACTCAATATGTCTTTTTTAATAATTTGATCTCACCTCCGGACTGAGCACTACGTGACACGTGCAGCAGGCCAGTGTGCCCTCACAGGCGCCGAATCCATCGAGTGGTATGTCGTTGTTCACGACAACGTCCAGCAGTGAATCGCCAAGCTTAAATTACTTTAATTAGATTCTGAAAAATTGTAATCAAGGGGGAGATACTTGTTCAAGAAATGCACTCATTTAGAAGTGCAAACCGACAATTTGTTCATTGCTTAAGCAACTCGCGAGTACTCGCTCATGGTTGCACTAATTGGCAAAAGTGTTAATACAAGAACTGCCAATAAAATAGTAGACTCACATTCGCTTTTCCGATATGGACTCCATTTGTCGTGGCAAACTTGACTTGCCGTTGCTCGTTTTGCAGCCGCTGAGAAGTCGAAAATGAAGTCGCGGCAACACGCGGTAGCGCTGACACTCGAGTCAACGAGCTGAGTGTCAATCGAAGCATCTGGAACAGGATAAATCGACAATAAAAGCACTAAAATAGCGGAGATGCGAAGATTGAAAGAATAAAGTGAAAAAGTAGTCAGTTCCCGATTCGTAAGTCAATCGCAAACTGATTGCGATTTGAATACGCGGTAGAGAGTCTCGTATGGAAATGCTTGGCTGAGTATCGTGAAGCGCAAAATGTCCAAATGTTCTTTTTTCTTTTATTTCTTAATAATAAATCGCTGGAAATCTGTCGTTTTTCGTTTCTTTTGCGTGTTTATCGTGTTTGTTATGTTAGCAGGCCTCTTATCCTCCATTTTTCAGGTAGACCATGTCCAAGAGAGGACGCGGAGGAGCTTGCGGAGCCAAGTTCCGTATTTCGCTCGGTCTCCCCGTCGGAGCCGTGATGAACTGCGCCGATAACACCGGAGCCAAGAACCTGTTTGTTATCGCCGTCTACGGCATCCGTGGAAGACTTAACAGACTTCCCGCTGCCGGAGTCGGAGACATGTTCGTCTGCTCCGTCAAGAAGGGAAAGCCCGAGCTCAGAAAGAAGGGTCAGTTGGTTTATTTTGCGTTGGCTTTTTAAAAAATATATACGTTAGGTTGCGGTTGTACCGCTGAGTGATTTTTGAGTTCAATCTGTACGTTTACCTTGAACATTTATTGTTGTATAGTTGCTACTTCCATTTTCGAGAAATGATGAAACAGTTTGTCTCTCAACAGCAGAAGCGTTTGCTGGGTTGTGAATTTAGACATTTAATAGTATCGTTAGATCATCGGAATAATGGAAAACTAGAAAAGATTCCGTGTTTTTCGAAAATTTGCCAATGCCCATTTACAAAAAAAAGTTTTTTTTTGCATCAATTCCGTATACGATACCCAGGATCATGATCATAATAACTGTAACTGACAATTGATTTTAATGGGCTCAGTGCTGTCTCAAACGTTTTTCTTTAATCGTAGTTATCAGTTATAAATATTTGCTTTTCAGTTCTCCAGGCCGTCGTCATCCGTCAGCGCAAGCAGTTCAGACGAAAGGACGGTACTTTCATATACTTCGAGGACAACGCCGGAGTCATCGTCAACAACAAGGGTGAAATGAAGGGATCCGCCATCACCGGACCCGTCGCCAAGGAGTGCGCCGACCTCTGGCCCCGTATCGCCTCCAACGCTGGATCCATCGCCTAAATTGTTGCTGTTGATTGTTACGCCTGATGCAATAAAATGTGTTATGCGTTTTTATTTTTACTTGTGTTCACGCAACAGTGGATTTCCATCGAATATTGAGACAAGTTATTGTGAAGGGGATTAACACATGGAGAGAACACAAAGCTAATGAATGAATGAGAAATCCCGTCTAATGGGTTGTGTAGTGACAGCTTGGATATTGATCGATGTACAGCGCGGTTGTTTAGCGTTCTCTCGCCTCGCCATTATTTGCATTTTCCCGCTCCGCGCGTTATCCACGCCCGTCCTCATTTCATCAGTTTCATTCTTTGTGCCTAGGTGAGCGGAGACCAAGCGAGAGTCTTGTCTCGTGAGCGAGAGAGGCTGGCTAAATCAGACATGGCTTGGGGGCAATCCGCCCAGTCCGCACCGCCGCACGAGCAGCAAACCGTCGGGCTCTCCTTCCTTCCCAGCGGTTCGTACTTTTATTTGAGCCCATTTTGAAGTTTATTGGCTCGTAATTTACTTTATTTGAATGCATTTTGGCTGTTTTTAGGAACGAAGGTGGAGTTCAAGACCGCGCTCGGCGGCACCATCACAGGCAATGTCGTCTGCTTCGATACCGCGCTCAATGTGAGTAATTATTTTAAACATTTCCCTTTTTTGGGCATTGTGGCTTGAAATAGGGTTAAGGCGTGTATTGGAGTATGCATTTGAAATACATGTGCTGAATAATAGACGCCTAAACGGCTGAAACAGGAAAACTGATATTTATAGGAAATTTTATAGCAAATCGGAGCAGGTGAAATGGTCATGCACGTTTTAGAATGTGTTGGCAATGTTTCTGGCCAGTTTCTTTTAAATTTGCCATCCGAAAATGGTCATTTATTTATTTGTATTCAATTTAAATATCATACATTGAATATTTAAAGGTGCTTGCGGTGAAGGAGTCGATCGGCGGCGGCAAGACGCTGCTGCGCGTCTTCAACATCAACCTCATCTGCAATGTGAGTGTTATTTTCATGGATTTAAATATTTAAATGTTTTCGAGCCTCGGTTTTAATAGTGCTTCTATTTTTTTGAATGTTCTTCTTACTTTAAAATGCTTTAGTTCCTTCCTAATTTTACGTGGTTTTATTTTAATTATTAGAAGTTCCTTTTCTATTTTGACCGAAGCAATTTCACCGAAAGTATGCTGAATTGCGTCGTGTTTTTTTTATCTTGTGAGTAACCTTTACCTTGACGCGTGCGTTTCCAGCACTAAAAGTTTGGTTGAAACTAAACATTAATTAAACTATTTACATTGGTCGTAACATTGGTCGCTAATCATTGATTTGTATGCATAGTAGAAATAGTACCGTAAAACCAACGGTACAATAACTCTCACCATGTGTTTTTAGTCATCGAATGTTGTCCACCATGTGTTTTTCGATGCAAAAAAATGCCAAAATTCTCCCACCATGTGGTATACGAATTTTCAACAAACCATGTGTTTTTAGAACGATCCTATATTTGGTATTTCGACTCTGTTTTTAAAACACAAAAATATAAAATATATATTATTGATATAATAAAACAAATTCCAGATCAAGGAGGTGGCGCCGGCGACGCCCGAGTCGGAGGCGGATGCCGTCGCCTGCACGCAGTCCTCGCAGCAGCAGGTGGTGAATTATTATTTTATTATTTTTATTAATTATTATTTACGGTTTAGTTAAGGGTAGTTTGCTGGTCAGTAGTTTCTGCTTAAATTTAGAACTTTTTCACTAGGCGATTTCCTGTTTCATACTATTTATATATTTGTTCCAGAATTGTTTCGGTCAATGCAATTTCCAATACCACACTGTATGCAATTTGCATGATTTAATAAATAAATAAATCGTTGGCAGGCGAACGAGCGCAAGAACACGGTGGTGCTCAAGCGAGTGCAGGACGCGATGACTGAGGAGGTGAGTGAGGGAGAAAGGGAGGACGTGAAACATGAACACATCAAGATTTTAGGTGCAAGGTCGGATGAGAACCGGAAGTAGGCGAGATACAACTGTTATGTCAAAGACGGTATTGCGAAATAGTTCTCATCCGACCTAGTGCCGGATTTTAGGGTTTTAAGAGGTCGTGTATGGTATGCACAACTTAGAAAGGGCAGACGGTATTTTTTTTAAATTTGCAAATAAGAGGGGCTCTAGCAGTATTTTGTGATAGTTTTTAAACTGCCAACTTACTTTGTGATAGTTTTGCTGCAACTTTTGCAACTTTGTTAGGAGGTGTGGAGAAACCTTTTGGTACGTAATATGAATGCGCGTATAGGTGTAATAGGGGTGCTCAAGCGAGTGACTGAGGTAAAGACTAGTAAGATTAGAGCGTTGAACCTGCCATTGTGAGCCACTATGACTGTTATTTTTGTACCATGTGATATTTTTCTTCATCCTGCATTCATTACTAGGAAATTGCCAAACGATGTGATTATACCGGTTGTTCTTTTTGATGATTTCAAAAATAATTAACATGTGCTTTCTGTTATTTATCGTCGTTAATTAATTACAACATTGAAAGGTCTCCTACGAGGGCCAGCGAGCATTCGTCGCGCTCCGCCGCACGCTCGAACAGGTAAGGGACACGGTAAACAAGGTGTGGATTTCGGTAGGTGACGATGTGCAAATGTTCTGTAGATGACATCGATATTGGTCACGCTTGCTTTTATCGAGTGAATCGTGACGAAAAGTTATCAAATTTGAATTTGACATGAGATCGCACTTCACATTAGAAATGGCCCATGTGCATTTAATTTCAAATGGGAAACGCTGCCTACTTATTTAAATTATGTTTCTGCAAGTTTTAATTAGTTAATTGGCAGGTGAAGTGGGAGGGCTCGGCGATCAACGTGCTGGACCGCGTGAAGATCCGCGCGCCGTACGGGCAGGACGACGCCCAGACGATCCGGGTTGGATAATTAATTAATAATAACTAATTAATCTAATTAGCGTGTTTTGCGAAATGTTCACATGTAGCTTGTTTGCACTCCAAGGAAAGTTCATGTTGCGCGATTCCTAGACTTGTTTGGTTCACTGCTGATAGTAGATCTGATCTTCGATGGGAGGAATATAAGTATATTTATCTTCGTGAAGTTTCGTGTTAGTTTTCTTTGTTACTTGCGTTTGGCGGTGATATGACAAAGAAAGACGGAAGGTAGAATTGGGTGAAAATAGGTTTGAGACCGAGGTGAGTTAGTGTCGCGCGATGCGTTGACTTGATGTGTTTGTTGTTGTGAGTTGATCATCTGACGACGTCTTAGGAATTAAAATTGCTAATTAAATCAATTAAACTAATTAAGCTAATCAACAACCAACCCACTCTCAGCCCGACAAGCAGTGCTCGGACGCGCTGGACCACGTGCGGAAGATCCTGGCGAAGGCGTTCGTCGCGGACGTCAAGCTGGAGGCCTGCTGCAAGGAGAAGGTGAGGGAACATCCATCATTATCAAATAAAGGCGAAACAACGATCCTGCGGAACGCATAGTACGGCACAGCGTGTCAGAGAAGGGAGATAATCCAATTATCGCGTCCGAGGCCAATGCGTGTCGCCCTTCTCATTCTCGCCCAACTCGAGTGATCAGAGCGGTGGTGAATGAGAATGAGAGAGCTTTTGGTGCGAAATGATCAGTTTAGATAAATAGGTCTCAGTGAAACGTAACAAATTCATTTGATGTGCCGTGTCATTGTGCGCGGTCTCAGTTCGAAAACCTAAAACACCCGGCCGAGTGATTTCCTATCAAGAGTCTATAGAAACCTCCGCACCAATATTATTGTTGGAATGCTGTGGGAAAGCTCTAGTAGTTGTATAGAGCCGATTTTCTTTAAAACGGATCATATTCGAGAAAGATACATAATACACCCTATTTTCATGCGATACTTGAGAAAACAAAAAAATCCGAAAATCGGCTCTATACAATTACTAGAGCTTTCCCACATCATTCCAACAATAATATAGGTGTGGGGGTTTCTATAGACTCTTGATAGGAAATCACTCCGTGGGAGAATGAGATGTTGGAAACGCCTTCATACAATATTCAAATTCAATTAAAAGAGCTCCAATTTTTTATGGTGCCCCTCGGCTCACTAATTAACAATCCTGATATTTTAGATTTGCATATTTTATCCTTATCAAAAAGATGTGGGATATGCTTCACAGGTTTTATAAAATCATTGTGTTCGAGAGACCATGAAAAGGGGTCGGACGCGGAGAACAAAGGAGATCCCCCTCTCTGACACGCTGTGTACGGGTTTGCGAAAACTTCACGAAACTTTACGTGAGAACTTTACGTGAATAGACTATTTTCCCGAAATTTTTGTCTTTGCAGTTTGAGGGGAGCTGAGGATACGTCATGCTCATCTTTGCACAAGGCTTACCTCCTATCTGTGCATTTAGATATTCAATGAATTCCCGGCCCAGTGATAACGGAATAATTTATTTTCTATTGTGGGCTGATGATCTTGGCGGTTTTGAGCTTCTTGAATTTTCTAAAGTAATTACGTTACACCCTCATAGTCGACGAATCATGCAACACATGCATATATAAAAAAAAATATATATATATATATATATGCATTGCAGTAACGCTCCGGCCAGCCTCTCACCCGCACTCCCACGATTACAAGCTCGATTGGTCTACCGCCGGCAATTTTTGGATCGATTTTTTGAAAATTATTTATCGATTTCTCCGTTTTTCGCTCTTTTTTTATTGTTTCGTAATAAGATCAGAACGCTAGTCACTTCACTGCCTTGTCAGCTAGGTGAGGTCGACTTTTAAAATGTTTTGCAGTTTTTTTTGCGCTTTTTTCCTGCACGTTTCTCCTAGTTTTCTCCCTTTCATCAGAGTTAAAAAGGGTACCCAAGATTTCATGGCCTAGTGGTCTAAGGCGCACACAAGGTATGATCGCGAGGTCGTAGGTTCGAATCCTAGCACCAGCTAACTTTTTTGCCAACCTTTGCCGAATTTTTTCCAAGCACGTTCTGAACTCCTAAAATCTTGGCAAAACTCAAAAAAGTGTTTGCAGGGGGCGGGATTCGAACTACCCACCTCATGATCATACCTTGTGTGCGCCTTAGACCCCTGCTCCATACCTTAAGTCGAGGGTACCTTTTTAACTCTGCCTTTCATCATCAAAAGTAGTTCCCCTTTCCCCCAGATTTCCTCCACCCCCTTTTGAAGGTCATAGCAGTAAGTATGTATAAGTATATTTTTATGACGTATCTCTGACCAGTAAACGATCTGCTCTTCTCATCCCAATAAGTTTCTCCGATTTTACAGCTAAGCCCCGTCCCCAATTTTCGCAGACCCCACAGTAGTTTTCCCAGCCCACTATAATTTGACGATTACGTGTCACTGTTGCCCCTTGTATCTGTAATAAACTGCAATTTGCACGAGTCGATCGATAGCCAGTCCTGATTATCGATTGATTTGAGCGAATTCGTCCCTGAATATGAGATTGTGGAGAGATACTGTAGTTACAAGGAGAGAACGAGTGTTGGAGGCACGAGATGAGTATCTGGAAGGGCGTGGAATATAGTTTGCATAATGGAAGGACTAGGCTATTCCGGGTGACTGACATAGCAGTTCAAAGAGTTGTGATGTGTATGTTGCTAACTGATTTGAGTTGGATGCGAAAATTTTGATGTTGTTAATGATGTTCGATATGGATGCTGTTTTATTGAGATTCCTAGACGGGTTCTGTATTCATTGTCAGATGTTCCGGACAGAGGGACGACAATGCCTCAGCCATTCATAATTCATTATTAGCTTGTCGATTTACCGTATCTGGAGCTACTATATCCAAAAATAACCCTACCGTACTCGAAGATGGCCGACATCGACGACGACATCCCTACTCTCTCCGCGGACGTCCTCGCACTCGTCAACGAGTGCCGGAGGGAGCAGGAGGAGCGCGAGGCGGCGGCCGTAGCCGGAGAAAAGATGCCTGAGGAGGACTGGCAGGTATACGGTAGGAATAAAGTTACCCAACCAAGACAAAAAAAAGTTTAAAATTGCGCGCTTTTGTCGGACCGACAAAATTCGAACGGTGATTAGTCCAAAATCAAAGTGGGCGGAGTCAGCCAGCGAAAAGCACTGTTGCCTGCGGTTCAGGCCCGAATCAGACCTGTGTTTTCAGGCCGTTTCTACGCTGATTATTGAGTTTCTGACTTTTTTTAATACGCGAGCATTACTTATTCGACCACTCCCTACTCAAAAATGGAATAAAAATAATAGGTTATTTTCGTGCTGGTTGGGTAACTTTAAAGGAAGTACGTTAGTCCTGGGTTATGGTAGGGTTACGATAGATGGTGAATGAGATCGATTGATTCAAGGTTGATAAGATTTCTGTTGTGAAAGAGCCGGGAGGAATGAATATTTTGATTTTTTTCGTTTTGGTTACGCGTAGTATGGAAGCAATCAAGGATTACGGTAGTAACGATCGATCGAGGATTACGGTATTATCGATTAATCGATCCCTTGCAGCTCTCGCAGTTCTGGTACTCGGAGGAGACGGCGGTGCGGCTGTGCGAGGAGATCGCGGCCGTGTGCGCGGGTACGGTAGGGAGCGGGGTACGGTAGGGTACGGTAGGAGGGTGGAGTATTGATTGATTGAATTCGGGGTTGCTCGTATGAAGAAGGGAATATTTTGGGGATTATTAATCAATAACAGACATACGGTATCCGCTGATTACTGTAGATCTGCCGGGCGAGACGGCTACCGTAGCGCTGCTGTCAACGCCCACGCTGCTACCGTACTTCAAGAAGCTCGAGGTATTGATTACTGATTTTTATTAATATTGTAAATGCTAATAAATGCAACGGGAAGCATGCATCGATCTCATTATTTTTTGTCATTTTTACTCAAATGAAGCTAGGTGATATCGTGCTGCTGTAATGTTCTATTATTCGATGCTTTATTTTATTCCTCGCTAAAGTCGTTGCGAATTCCACTTGGTGGAATTGAGCTGTGTGATGATAGTTATAGCAACGGGGCCTGACCGTGTTCGATTTCACGGTGATATCGTTTTGAAAACTAATTATCGAAGCAAAAATAGAGAGCCCTATCTTCCTGGTGATTCGACGCTGTCCCATTGGGTTATTGGTTGAAGCAGAATTGTGAATGCGGTCATAGTGAAGTCGTATCTAATAATAATAATAATAATAATAATTCTGATAAATCACAGGGTTTCCGGTCGGGACGGCTGCGCGTGAAGCTGTTCGAGAACGACGTGAGGTGAGGTGTAAAATATTTTAAGTTATTTATTGACATTTAAAAATGAAATTACAATTAATGTGGTGAGAAGTGCAGTAGCAAGGCGTGACTAATCTTTGGTCGTCGTTTGAAAATTGATCTCATTCTATCCTGTAGAATCGTTGCTTCTCAGATTTGTTGTAGGCAGGATGATACTTCGATGAATAATTGCTTTCATTTTTGTCGGGAGAATAAAAATAAATGTAATATTATAAATTTAAATTTAATTTTTTTAAATATTTATTATTAAAGATTCGGCGCCATCCACCCGGACGAGTTTGTCGAGTACGACTACAAGGCGCCGGCCAATGTGGGTTATTAATTATTTATTAACTTTATTAACATTGTTAGTTCCTTGATTATCAAAATTGTTGTCAACGCGCTATAAATTGAGCCTGCTGCATCTTTGCTTCAAGGGATATTTATATGCTGATGGGTATGCATCTTTCAATCAGAGTAACGCTGTCATTTCACAACTTGAATTCGTTAATAAAGCACTCACCGGAACCTTGATCCTCCAATCCTCAGGTCTCACCCTCCCTGCTGCACTCGCTTTCTATTTAGCGCTTTCACCCTTGATACTCTATGTTTCATCCTTCATCATTAATAAAGTGTAATTAAGGTCCCCTCCCTGCTCCACGCCCACTTCGATTTCGTCATTGCCGACCCGCCCTTTCTGGCTGAGGAGTGTGCCCAGAAGTTCGCCCAGACGATCAGGTACGGTAGTAGGGTGAGTACGGTAGTTTAGGATGGGATTACGGTAAGGATTCCAATTGGTTTCGGCTCGATAATGATTACCGTAGATTATTTAGTTTATCGATTGCTTCGATTGCAGACTGATTGGCAAGCCGGACGCGCGCGTTCTCGTGTGCACGGGAGCGACCATGGAGGAGACGGTGAGCGTGGATTACGGTAGAGAGAGGGGAGGGAGTACGGTAGATGGATGTCGAGAACTGACTTTTTTGGACCTAGGTGCTTCGCAGTCGCTCGATATTATGTTTTTTTTGGTGCTTCGCAGTCGCTCGATATTATGGTGCAGTGAGAAAGCTGTAATGACGTTAGGTTTCCTACTATGATAATCAAGTTATTGGTATCGCAAAAAGCGTTTTTGTCCTAGCGGATTTCCCGTTTCAACCTCATTGCAAGTGCCTGAACAGTCTTGAGGCTTTGATGCAGTTAGAATGTTTTGTCGATAAAAACTTTATTAATTACCTTAATTATCTTAATCAGCTAATTATTAAATTCCAGATCGCCAAGGAGCTCTCCGCGCGTCGGACGCCCTTCTCTCCCGGCCACGCGAACAACCTCTCCAACGACTTTGCATCGTACGCGAATTACGAAGTGAAAACGCTCAGGGATTGAGGGGATTACGGTAGGGTACGGTAGCCTATCGATTACTGTGTAGTCTGTTCTTCGTTCCTTTGTTTCTTTTCTAGAAGTTTACTTATCTTTATTCGTAAGTTTTTGATGTTTGGACTTTTCGTTGACCTACAGTATAGGATTGTTCTGTTGTGATTGTTGTCTGTCCGTTTGCAAATGTTGTTATGTGGATAAAAGTGCATGAATTAAAGGCGTTTTGTAATTACGAGGAACTGAAAGTGAACAGTAGCGATGACAACTCGGCACGCGCCTCTCTAGCTTCGAACGATCTCTCGCCGGTCAGAGAGGCGAGAGAGTACGCAAAACGAGGAGAGACGAGAGCCGATTTGTCAACGCTAATGGACAGTGGGGAACACCTAATGAATAAGGTAAAGCTTTTTGTGAGGAATGGATGATAACGAATCGGAATGGAATGGGAAAGGTGGTACATGCAATTCTGTATTGTCCACAAGAATCGTCAGTGAGTCATTACGTTCTCTATCACTCGATTGCCAGGCGCTTCCTAACATGTCATTCTGGCCGAGTGGTCTAAGGCGCTGCGTTCAGGTCGCAGTCCACTTCTGTGGGCGCAGGTTCGAATCCTGCGGATGACAGCAACGTTTTGCTCTTTTAGTTCATGCATGTCTTCACAAGGGAACCGCAAAAGTGGTCCGACCTCCCGACACAATCTGTTGTCAGAAGTGGAAAGGGACCCCATAGGGGAGTCCAAAGCAGCTTTGAACTGATTGGATATAGGTTTCCTAAGAACTGAAAAATTGATTGTAAAAATACGAGGAAATACGTGGGAAAATCGCACTACTCTCGCCTCGCCTCGTATTCAGGAATGAGAGCTCCACGAACATGTCTCCCTTGGCGCAGCCGGTAAGGCGCTAGCTTAGCATTTTGAAAGTTGCATGTTCGAATCTTTTTGCCGGGGACATTTTTTGCCTTATTTTTTCAACCTTCCCTCTCGTTTAGCATGCTCTTGGATTCTTGTTATTTCGATGAGTAAATAAGACAGGAAAGTGGTGTAATGAAAAGTGTTGAAATATGAGGCAGCTGAAATGTTTAACTCCAAAACCTGAGGAAATCATCAAAATATGATGAATCCAAGCATGCTAAATGAGAGGGAAGGTTGAAAAAATAAGGCAAAAGATGCCCCCGGCAAAAAGAATCGAACCTGCACCTTTCAAAATGCTAAGCTAGCACCTTACCGGCTGCGCCAAGGGAGAGATGTTCGTGGAGCTCTCATTCCTGAATACAAGGCGAGGCGAGGTGAGTGCGATTTTCCCACGTATTTCCTCGTATTTTTACAATCAAGTTTTCAGTTCTTAGGAAACCTATATCCAATCAGTTCAAAGCTGTTTTGGACTCCCCTATGGGGCCCCTTTCAACTTCTTACAACAGATTGTGTCGGGAGGTCGGACCACTTTTGCGGTTCCCTTGTCACTGTTGTGCGACTTTTCATGTGTTTACGGAATGAAAAGCGTCATTCTCTTTATCGTCATGGCTGGAGTAAGGTTACACGCAATTGGTCAGTAGGCAGGATAAGTAATGGAGAAAATCACAGGGTAAGGGAGAAGTGCTCCTCCAGTCCAGCTATCGGCGCCGCAGCCTCGCCCGCCACTTGGCGAAGCGTGCGCACCGGGAAGGCGCGCTCCAATTCGCGCCGGCACGCGGCGCTCAGGCTACCGTAGTCGGCGACGAGCTAGGAGGATTGATGAGTGATTTTATTTAGCAGAATTTATCATTCGCGCTCTTTTTGCCCGCGCTGAGCGGTTCACTCGCTCTCTCTCCTCTCATCGACTATGGCGAAAGCAACGGAAGAACCACCTGAACCATATGCCACCAAGTCGGACCTAGAGGCGCTCAACCGCAAGATCGACCTCATATCCGCAACTGTCAACGGCAAGTTGGATAAGCTCTTCACCTTGCTCTCTACACCC
>LS566613.1:56209-66273 GCA_900490775.1 Pristionchus maxplancki | reverse complement strand
CCTGACACGAAAAATCGTAAATCTTGACGACTCGCCCGCACAAATCCCACCATTTTACGGATCTCTCACTTCTTTCACTGCTTCACAGGCCATTTTTGCCGGTAATCGCGTGATGGGTCGGAGGAGATTGTGAATTCGCGATTCGTGCTAGATTTCTGTTATTCCTACGACAGTCCAGGGATCGAATGAGCGAGAGAGCATGCTAAAGTGAGAGAGTGCTAGCCGATTCCTCTGTCATTCGCGGTCGATTCTGGTAACTGCGACGGCTGAAATCGTCAGAAGAAGTGACGAGAGACAGGTGATTTCTGCGCAGAATCAATGTCTTGGGAAGCAAATACTGTGGTCTAGTGATGACAATTCGGCACGCGTCTCTCTCGTTTAAAATGATCTCGCGCCGGTCAGAGAGCCGAGAGAGTACGCAAAATGAGGAGAGACGAGTGCCGATTTGTCAACACTACTGTGGTCGTGTCGCATACATTGCTCGTAAACACTAGGCGCTCTTACGGACTGAGAAATTTGTGAATACCCAATACTGGAGAGCGTTAGCTGAAGCACAAGAGCAAGTGTGCTTGTGATTGCTAACGAATCAATAATTACTGTATTTCCGCTATCTAATCGCTCTGACTGATGAGGGAACTGAATGAATTCGAACTCTCGAGGGCGATTACCGGTTTAATTCAATCTCCAATTGCACTCAGTAGATCAGTGAGAGTCGTACCAGTTTTTCGACCTTCGTTATTTTCTTCCTTCTCTCCCCAGGGAATCGACCGTACTCACTCCGCCCTTCATCTATTGTACCCAGCCGGCCTTGT
Source organism: Pristionchus maxplancki (assembly GCA_900490775.1). NCBI lineage: Eukaryota > Metazoa > Nematoda > Chromadorea > Rhabditida > Neodiplogasteridae > Pristionchus > Pristionchus maxplancki. The sequence goes on along the minus strand of LS566613.1, from coordinate 65,461 downwards.
CGCACGTGCCTTGTTCTCTCTTCGTTTCACCCGCTCTCTCACCGTCAGACGGTGCGAGATAGCACTGGACTAGAAGAGAGTCAGCCAATTGACTGGCCTAGTCATGCATAGTCTTCGACCCGCCCGTTGTCCCACTCATTTCTTGGTTAATTTCTGATGACTTTCTCTGCGCTCTCCTCGTTTCGCACGCTCTCTAACCAACAGAGAACAGCTAGCCTTTGTCAGTAATACACACTCTGATGGTCAGACATGACGAGAGATCGTGCATATTGAGGAGAGTCGGCCGGCTCATTCATTATGATCTCTCCCTCGCCACTACAATGTCCAGTCGTCGTGCCGGCCGGACGAAATTACTACTATCTACGACTCGTTTCGGGGTCTGAGGAGGACTAGGAATGGGTCGTCTAGGCACTTCTTCTTCCTAAATTTTCCTCAGCATTCTTGCACTCGCAACAACCAATTGTTCCATCGTCATTCGGCAGTACTAGTCTACTAGATAGACGACCACCGAACTTTAGTCAATATCACTTCAAGAATGAGTGAAACTCAGCCGTTACTACAGTGAATCTCATAAGTACCTGCTATTCATTCGAATGTGTTTCAACAGCAAGACAAATTGCGAACGCGCCGCTTTCTACAATTCGTCGCCGAGTGCAGTATAATTTCCAACAACTCCCCCACTTCCTCCTCCCCCATCCTTGTCCCCTGTCATGTTGCCAGTCCATCCAAATTCCTCCTAATCCCTTCCATGCTACGTGATCCTCTGGAGGCGAGCGGGAGTGGTAGTTTGGAAGAGGAGTCATGTGGCTCCCCTTCCAGGAGTAATGGGATGCACATCATGTAGGAACTAGCTGTGGGATCGTTTGTTGTATGGGCCCCAACAGATGTACTTCCTTCTTTTCCTTCAGATCTCCTTCCACTCCCTCCCCTCATTCAGATTCATTTCCTAATTTATGCAGTGGCGCTCTCCCCGCTATCCCATCTCACTTGCTTCTCAGAAGATCTAGAGATTACGCTTAATCGAGAGACGGACTATTGCTCAGGCAATGAGCTTAATGTCACTGAGTAATGCAGTTACCCTATTCGTGATGTGGCTTTTGGGGCTCAGTTTTGGAGCAAAATTTCTCACTCCCAACCTGAAATTAGGAGGTGTTTTTGAGCGGAAGCTAGGTGTCACTCGCTCGATTTGATTCCTTCTTTCTCTCCCCATCCCACTTGCTTTCTATCTGTTCAGTGGGTGCCAGAGACCATGCTGAACTCTGAGAGCCTTATTATCGTCCAGCAGGCACTAAATCATGCAAAATCGAATCCGCGTTCTCCCCGCCTCTCTCACTCATTTATTTACATTTTTGATCCTCCTGAAGATGGAAAACAGGGTGAAAACTCCCCGTTCGCTACCCCTTCCTCTTACTTGCTCAATGATTATTATTGTTATTTGATCTCTAGTTCACAGTTCTCAGCGTGTTGTCATGCCATTACGAGAATATTAGGGCGATAAAAACGTCAAGCGAGCGAAAAACAGGCGTGGTCACGATTGCTAATTCATTAGCGAATGAGATCTTATAAGCACAGCTCAGCTGAGCGCTAACGCATTCTTCTTATCGCATGATCTCTCGTACTGCCCCTTGTTAGATTCCTTACACTCACTCGCTACTCTGGCCGATGAGAGACTGTGCGAAATGAAGAGACGGCCCAAATTTCAACCAGTTACTGCATGAAAGCCCCAATGCTGATAACTAGCCCTATTGTTAGAGTGGGATGCGGCTCCCTCTTTCTCTGAATGAGAGAGAGTGTGAATCCAATGAGATTGAAGCGTGGGTGCCCCTCTCCCAAAAGAATTGCCGAGCTCTTTTTCGAGATTAGAGATCGTGCGAAATCGAGAGATTCCTGCCTCTTTCTCTGCTGCTCGTGGGCCGAAATCATGGGGATTCCCTTAGTTGTCAACTGCTCAACCGCTTATTTGGTCATCTCTGAACCCTATATTTTGTCTTGCTGCGTCATATTTTCGCGTGTTTTGCGCGTGTTATACTCGTATTTTACGTTTTAAATTATGTAAATCATTCAAAATAACAGATAATCATGCTGGAATCGGCAGTGAAACGTGCCGAGTGCATCGTGGGAGGCATGGGAGTGATGAGGAAGAAGAAAGCCGTGCTGGAGAGGTGAGGTCGCCGTCCTTTTTACTCTCTCGCCCGATCGAAACGGCGACCTTTATGTCGAACTCTAGTGAGGCGTAGAGGTTGTTATAAGAATTTGGATACGTTTCAGAGGTGCTTCAAGAATGTGCAAGGCTTAGATGAGCAATTGGTCGAACAATAAGGGTCCACAAATACATAAAATCTCAGAACGCGCGCGATTTCTCCCTCTCCTCGTGCCATTTCTCCGTGTGGATCGGGCGCCGTCCTCTCCGCACCGGCCAATCCTGTGCTGAGGTGAATATTCATTTCTTTATTTCTATGACAAATGCCGATCTCAACGCTCATCGAATTGAGCACAACTTTAATGATTACACTGAAACATATTGGAACACTGGAAGCAAGAATTTAGCGAATTTGCCGACACACATTTGTCGCGATTATTTGTTGAATTTTAGATAGAGTCAGATTGCATCAGTGTTGAACCAAATGGCGTCCTCTAGCAATTAATCTTTATTTCTGATAATTCATTTTCGCAATTTGCAGGAAGCAATCGTCATCGAAGGGATCCGGCGGATCCAGTTCACGGGAGAATTCGAAGGAGGACGAAATGAGCAAGAAGGTCGGTATTCTAATCCACTCGAGACCCACTTTCTTTAGAATCACCAGCATTTTTGTATAGACTATACAGTATAGCGAAAGTGACCGGAATTCCTGATCATTTATTTTCAAAAATACCTTCCAGTCCTCGAAGCCGCGACCCGACTGCGACTCGCTGTGGCGGTACTTCAAGGACCAGAGAAAGGTTCGCGCTTTTTATCCTCATTTCCTTCACAAACCGTCTTCATTTCGTACGGTCTTACGTGTTCCTCCCCTCCTCCTTCCTCGTCGCATTGTCCTTTCCCCTCCTCATGAATATCCGCTGCCCTTTCCTCATCCATCTCAATTCAATGACCTTCCCTTTGGAATTTGTCTTCGTGTCTTCCCTTATTCGGACTAGACAGGGGGACCGGAGGACAGCAACGATCTCTAATTGTATTTTTTGCTCATCGTCTCCCAGAAAGCTATTGGTTCTAACATTGATCACCGTTCTTCTATCCCTTGTGAAACATATTCGAGAAGAGTTTCTTAGCGGTGGTTCTTCATTGTCTGCCCAGTTATTATCTTCACTCAAACTTCTTCAAGTCCAGAAAGCTCGGAGATCACTCAGAAACATTACCCATAGATTGTCTAAAGAAGTTCAACGAGGGCAGTCAACGACCTCGCTCTCTCGATTCTCCATGCTCTCTCACTTTGTCTGACCTGCAAGATAGCGTTCCGACTGGAGAGAAGTCCTCACAGTGCTCCATGCATTTCTGAGGGTGAACGATAGAGAAGCGTGGGTTGCCAGAGTTCTCTAGCTTCCTTGTAGCATTCACTTCTACGTGTATTGCACAGTGCTGAAGTCCCATTTGTTCACTCGTTTCGAGCCTACTCGGTTATGACCGGTCAGGTTTCTATCGCAAGAAACCCGTTCCTCATCTTAGTCTTAGAGGGCTGAGCTCGAAAGTCTTAAAAAATATGATGTTCGTTCTCAAAATAGCCAGAGTACATGACGGGACGATCTCGACTGTACCCGGGGCTCATAAATACCCCGCGATATTTCCGATTCACGCCTTCTTTCCACCGCCCCTTCGCAGTGATTTCACTCATCGTCTAATGGGCTCGTCTTTCTATTCCCATGTCTTCTCATCTGTTGCGTTATTCGCATTAACCACTCACGGAAGCACGCAAATCCCCCATTTCCTCTGATTTCGAATTAGACGTCGCTAATGATATCATATGCGAATCGGCGCCGTGGTAAACAATAACGATAAATATACGCTTCTCGGTCTTTTCTCTAAGCTTCACATACGCGCTCTGAGGAGCGTTCGCGATGATTTGTGCTGATGATGTCATTCAATTCTGAATTGTGTCGTGGCCGATGATAGAATCTTCCCACAAAGATGACATCTTTTGGAGAGAAGAGTTGACTGAGAGACGAAGAATTCCCGGGAGAGGTTGAGTGGTCTTGGTGATAGGAGAAGTTAGAGATGAAAGGAAAGAGAAGGAGTCTAAAGCCACTAATGAGGCGATTCTCGCGTACTACGCCCATCTTTCTCCCCCCCTTCATCTTCTGAGTTGTTGTGACCTACCTAGGACACTTTGTTGTAACTCTTGATAGAATTCGACATCGTGATGTCGCTACTTATTATGACCAGAACCATATTCCCATGCTCTATCCCTGACCGCTAGCCGATCCTCTAGATTGTCACGTAAATAGATATCCTTGACGATTCTTGATCCATCTCGTTCCCCGGATGGATTCGCTTTAGCAATGATGAGGAAAAACAAGAGGTCGTTCAGAGTTCGCTCAATCTGTCAATATCTGGGAAAATTGATTCGTCTGGCTTTAAATTCGTCGTTGACAGCCAAAAATGGCTAATTCCTCACGTTTTTGCTCGTGTGAGAAACGACCACGCGATACGACGACGTTTACCTACTCATTCATCATGATTCTTCTTCTGTTTCCCAATGTTTCTCCGCCGATTCAGTAACCCCAAAGTGCCTATCGATTCGTGCGCGTGACCTACCGCATTACCTACCGTACCTAACCTCGAGTACAGTAAAACTGTAGGATGCCGATATTCTCGTTTCTCTCGCGTAGAGGAAGAAAAATGACGCGAACGACGACTGCACCCGGTCCTGTGAAGGAGGAGGTCGAAATGGTGGGACAGTAATTTGTAGGGAAATCTAAACGGAAATTTTAACGGAAAACCGAATCGATTCGCATCTCATACGTCGAATTACATTTTTCCGTAAACATTACGGAATTCCGTAATCTGAAACATATTGAAGAAATTATAATTGGTTTTCCCTGCAATTCGACTCGAGAGAGGCGACGAATGAGAGGGACCGCGCGGAGCTGAGCGATTACGGAGGAATAAGAATTACGGAAAACCGTAATTTTTACATAAATACGCATAGAAAATGAGGCGATCTCTCTGAATTACGGAATTGTTGAAAAAAGAGTGCAATGCTACAAAATTCCGTTTTCCGTTTAGACAGTAATTTGCGTTCAGTGTATGTTTCATGCACTAATGATTAGCAATTGAAAAAGAGTCATAATTGATTTGATGGCCTTGACTGGCAAATAAGAATCATTCACGCCGAAGTGCCTATTTCAGAATCTTTACAAAAATTAGTTCGAAAAAAATCTCAAACATATTTTTCCTAGAATAACTGCTCTCTCATTAGTATTGTTTGTTTTTAGTGAATTTTTAACATCATCACCTTCTTCTATTCAAGCGAATTTGAACTAAGCTTCAATAGCATTTGATAATTGCGATGAGATATGCTTCACACCTTCTTCATAGATAGTGTTTCTGAGGGAGTTCTGATCAGTCGACAATATACGCTACAAGAGAACAACCTTGTCGTCGGGGGGACTAAATCGACTCGGAAGCTGTAGAAAAAAGCCCGGTTGGTTCCACAGTTCCTCGTGATTATCCGTGATCACTCAGCTAATTATTCCGTGAATCTCCCGTGACTTTCCCTCGCATTCCCTAGAAAAACACTCGATTCTCACCTCCCACAAGGCACGTTTTTCATGGTTTTGTTTACTAATTACTACTACAAAAATGGTATAAATAGCTCAAATCTTGTCCTTTCGATGACTCACCCGCGAGGGTGGCATAAATCTCCCTTTCTATTTTTTTTGCTCCCACCTTCAAGCAATCGAAGCGTTGCTAGCCTATAACGTTCGAAAGGCAGGCGATGGTCTCTCTATATCCCACGCTCTCTCACTCCATCTAACCGATGAAATAGCGTGTGAAATGAAGATGACTAATCTCACTGGGGGAGGGAGGGGGCAGGTGCTTTTGCATGCCTGCCGGCGGGTATAAACCGGCCCCGACTCAAGCAAGATTTGTCATTCGCAAGCTTCTACTCTCCCATTTTTGATGTGTTTAATTTCCACTGCTATGACCAAATTCATTCCTGATCACCGACCTCGTGCGATTACATAGATATGGGCCACAAGCTCCGCCCACTTTGTATGGACCTCTCGCTCGGTGTGCCGTGCGCGTGTGGTTTTCGGACCATAACTTTTGTTCTAGATGAGATATCCACAAACGGTAAAAAGTATGAGGTTATTGGGTCCCTGGGTAACAGTTTGGACACACTTGTAATCTCACTGCGATAAATCCGCTATGAGCGTTGTGGCCCCTATACATAGAATGTGCGAAACTCATTCGTTGATCATCTTTGAATATCAATTAGCTCATCTCAAGAGAATCATATTGTTCTCTGCTTCTTCTGCATTACGTGCGCTTGATCACTCAAATTCTCTACAGTGCATCCTATTGTAGTCTTCCACGTCTTTCATTCCTCTCACCTCGTTCTGGGAACGCTCTCTAATGCATTTATCAGTGGTTCTCGTTGATTCGAGAGACGAGAGAGCGTGTGGAATGAGGAGATGGTTGAGGAGAGAAAGAAGGCAATCACGGCCGGAAACAGGCACTCGACACTCTTGGGAAAAGCGACGTAGCCAAGGGAACGGGCGCTCACTTTCAAGTGCGCTCTCTCACTTTGGCGTGCTCTCTCGGTGATTGGAGAGCGAGAGAGCAGGTGAAGTGGAGAGAGTGAGAGTGAATGCTCACTTTTCTCCACTTGTTTTCCGCCCACTTTGTATGGATTCGTTTCGCGAGTCTTGAATCTGTAAGGTTGAAAGCGCTCCGATCTTAGCAAGCCTCGTAATTTCTAGCGCTTCTGATGCTCAAAATCACTCATCCTTCCTCTAAAATTATTGAAATTATTCAGTTACCTGACCGGGGTGTATCGTTTTAGAACTGGTCATTTTAGAACTCTTATTATTTTGATCTCAGGATGTGTTTTACAAAATATTATTTTTACCCCTGTAGAGTTCTAAAATGACCAGTTCCACAATTATACACCTCCTACCTGACCATTGTATGTGATTTGCGCTTTTGCCCTTCATCTTTCTGCATGCAACAATCGAGTCATTCACAGAGATCAGCGAGAGAGCATGAGGAATGAAGAGAGACATACCAGTGCTCGCGGCCTTTCCTGCATGGCAGAGCGAAATTCGAAGCGCGATAATTTCCGCGTTTTTGCTGCCTCTCCTCCACACCTTGTGACTACTTCCACGCTCGATTACGCGCCTATCGAGACTACACTCTAGTTACGAGTTTAGGATCTGATCTGGATACGTTCATACGAACTCTGACTACGTGTCTGGGTACATGTGTAGTGAATATTTTATAGCCGCAGACGTGATAATTAGTGGAAAGTTTCTGGATGTCGAGTGTTCTCTCACCTCTCTGCTGATTGAATAATTCAATTACCGCCGGAACTCTGGAGTGCTGTTAGAAAAAGATTAATTAGGAATTGGACTCTTTCTGGATAACGGTAGATTTTCACCTGCTGCACAGTGATTTCTTGCCATTGTTCTGATTATTTTCGAGTTCTTTTCGAAATGTTTCCACTTCTTCTTGGTACCGCTGACCTCTCCGCTCCCCCGCACACGAGAATGAAACGTGGGAAGAGAAATAATAGAAATAGGAGACACCTCTCTCTTATGGGGCAGTCATTTTGGAAGCAGTAGAAGAAGGAAGGAGAAGGGGGAAAGACCCGTCTCCCCCACCCCTTCCCCTGCCCCCTCTAATTTCCCTTTGTTCTCTCCTTTTTTCGACGCCTTTTCGAGTCTAGGTCATGAATCGTTGGAGTGAAGCTCATCGAAGCGGAAACGGAAGGACTTCTTCAACGATTTTCTTGTCTAGAACGTCTGGTTCGACAAACTCCGATTTCCTTGGTGTCGCAGATACATTTCGAATACGTTTCGTGCTGCTTCTAAATTCATTCCCACTCCGTTCCCTTTTGTGCTCACTCTGCACCAATTCTTCCCTTCTCTCTCGAGATGAGGAAGTGGGGCGATATTTCATCGAAACGGGGGCGTATCCAAGTCACTTGGAGACCCTCCGAATGCTTTCTCGATTGTCTGACCGGTTAGAGATCACGCGGAATGGAGAGAGCGTGTCACGAGAGGCTTTCATTCACCCGTTCCGGCCCCCGGTTCATTCAATCCCGGCTCGGTTTCTATTGGCGATTCGGGCTTTTATTCTTGCGCTTTTCCTTATTTAAGTACCTCTTCGGTGTACAGCAGCATGCAAAACCTATTGATTCTCATTGCAATATTATGAGAATCAAATGTTCTAGATTTGGAAGCCCATTCAGTAGCAATGTTGCACACATCATCCGCTTCCGCAGGTGTGATTTCTCGTCGTCTTCGAGAGGATTCGAGTGGAAATAGTGTGCTCCCCCTCTCAACCACGTGTGAATTCTCGCTGCAGCTTTCTCTTCCATTTTTCCTCTTTCTGGCCCGTTTTCTCTGACCCTCTCCATTCCGCCTGATCTCTCGCTCGCTCTGACCGGTCTCATTGCTGGTGTCAGTAGCTCAGGAGTGGGGGGAAATTGAATGAGTCGGGGGAAGGAGGGAAGTATCCCTGAGAAACGGCGTCGTTCCGCGCCCTTTTATTGCCAGAAAAGCAATGGGCTCGGACGGATCATTCACTAGATCCGTACTAGTTCGGGCATCACGAGGCCGAAATACCTCTCTTATTGCTTTGATCACTTGGATCTAGAGCAGCTAAAACTCGACTAGATCTGTAGTAAAGAATTCATTACGAGTCTACTTTTGCTTTACTTCCCAATTAGTAATATGGGCACGCGCACCACCGTCTCCGATACCTAACGCATTCCCGCACACGCCGGAAGCGCTCCGGCCACTGCTCACAGGCAAATGCGAATGTGCACGAGCACCGATGACGCCACCAGCACCCTCTCACTATCGCCTGCTCTCTCGCCATCTCTGCCTGTCTGGACTCTCCTCAACGCCCCTGAACTCTCTCTCTTTCTTCTTTCTGCCTTTGCCTGACACGGTTGATCGCCCTCACTTCTCACTTCTGGCTCTGAAACATTTTTCATCTCCGCTCCGATATGCAAAGCGCATTCGGGCGAAAAGTTGCGAGCGTAAACGCTCAAAAGTTTGAACTTGTGGGCGGCGCTTGAGTGATCTTTC
>LS566613.1:33864-55595 GCA_900490775.1 Pristionchus maxplancki | reverse complement strand
GACTCTCCTCAACGCCCCTGAACTCTCTCTCTTTCTTCTTTCTGCCTTTGCCTGACACGGTTGATCGCCCTCACTTCTCACTTCTGGCTCTGAAACATTTTTCATCTCCGCTCCGATATGCAAAGCGCATTCGGGCGAAAAGTTGCGAGCGTAAACGCTCAAAAGTTTGAACTTGTGGGCGGCGCTTGAGTGATCTTTCCTGAGGATCCAGCAGTTTTCTGGCTACTTTTTTACGAAGCTCCGTAGACCTACCGTAATCAATCATCTTCCGTTCAGGAGTCACGACGCTTCGGAGGAGTGGTTCCATCGATCGAAGTGACGCCGAGTAGAAGAGTCAGCATATCCAGTCCGCTCAGGTGAGAGGAACCGAGTTGATTCAATCGTATCTAGGTTAATCTGTTCTGAGAACCCTAGATCAGGGGCTTCTAGACCATTTACAAGACATTGATGGATCAGAAATATCGATAGCACACGATTTTGAAAATATGGCAGTTTATTTATTGTTGACATTGTGAACAATTCACAAATCGAAATACTACCGCCTTCATCTGCTTTTGCACTAGTGGTTGAAACACATCCGAATTCACTTTCAATTATTCTGATTCTCCAAGTTATCTACGAGAAATCATCTCTTTCCTTCCACTCCCAAATCGATGCCTGCCTCCAGTTCCGATGCGCATTAGGCAGAGTGCGTCAAGAGCTAACGCAAATGCGTGCAATTCGCTGATTTTTCGTCCAACTCTCTCCAATTTGCCTGATCCCTCGTCCTCTCTAACCTCTCGCGTGCGCATTCGACTCTTCCCGGAATAGTCACTGCCTTGGAAAGTCCTGGGGCTTCGCTCCCGGTTCGCAATCATGATTCTGGTTATTTCTGATTTTTCCTGGATTTAGAACGGATTGCGAAGGCGTAAACATCCATTTGCGAAATTGGGCGGTGCCTCACCATTTCACATGAGTTCTGATCGAACAGATAGAGCGAGGGATGTTAGAGGATTGAAGCGTGATATGGGGCGTTCGCGATTGTTATTATTTTATTTTATTTATTTATTTTAACAAGTAATTAATTGCAGGTTCACTCGAACGTGCAGCCAGGACAGTCTCGAGTCGCTCGAGCGAGTGTGCAGAAAGGAATTGAGGAGAAAACTGCTAGAGAGACCACAGGTATTTCGTCTCTATTTTTCTTGTTTTTGCATTCGTTTGGCCAAAAAATCATTTAATTTTTTACTAATCCACAATGCTGACGACCAAATAAGTTTCACTTGGAGTACAATGTGATTGAGATAGATATGGTAAACATTGATTTGCCACTTTTGTTCCACTATAAACTACCACGTCATTCAAAAAAGTAGGCGTATTATGCATTTCCTACACACAAAAAAACCAGTGGAAGCAAACAAGTCATAAAAAGTGAGTGCAAACATACTGTAGATTTATTGGGCACACCCGTTATCTCGGATTAGTTCTGCCGATATTTTTGACACGCTCCCGTCCCATGAATGCAAAACTCATGTAGAAAATAGTCGACTTTCCGTGTCGCTCTCTCACTTTCGCACGCTCTCTCGCCCATTCCATCATATTCATGAGTAGGGAGCGCTTCTCGAGAAGTGGAGAGAGCTTCTTCACGTTCTCAAAATAGAGCCACATTGGGAAACGTCAGTAACGCGCACACCACGTCCAAAAAGCGACTGAAGTTTTGGACTAATTTGGAAAACGTCGTCATTCCACACCACGCTCGCGCGCGTCATTTTGTAGGGCTATATTTTCTCATAAATTCGGCGGGGCGAGAACCAGAGGAAGGCATTGTGCATTGAGCCGGCAGTCAGCTCCGTTGGGCACGATGACTCTCTCCATTCCGCATGGTCTCTCGCCTGCTCTGACTGCTAGAGAGCGTGGGGAATGAAGAGAGCGCGAGGCAAGTGGTCTGGTTTCTGAGCTATTGCCTTTCATAGCCGACTGACTCCGGGTGTCGTTCTCTTGCCTTGTAACCACTCCAATCTCAGTTTTGAGCCCTTACCTCGACGTTTTAGTGTTGTATTGTTCTCTGGGAACGACCAGTAACCGAAATATCTTTCCGGATGCTGCCATTTTCCCAAGCTTCTCATCGTTCTGCGCATCACTTTCGAAAATGGCTGAAACACAATCCCTCCTGCTGTTCGGTCCTCCAAGATTCCGAACAAGCGCCCAGAGATGAATTTACTGCTAGTCCACCTTGCCTGCACCTGTCCCCCTTTCACAGAACCATTACTGCGCCATTTGCCTTGCTATCATCATTACTCACGTTGTCTCTCAGTTAAAGCGAATGAGAGATGGAGGGCAAGTGAGAGGGCGCAGACAGCTAGCGAGCGCTCCCACTCATCATTCCGGCATGCAGGAAATTGTTTCATGAATATCTGACGACTCTGTCGTTTCTAGGAAGTGAGTGGGAATTCAGTCATAGGCTCTTCGTCCGATTAGCTTTTCCCTCTCTCGAGTGCTCGATTTAATCCGACATTTCGAAAGGTCATCATCTAATTTCGTGAAAACTCGATGACCTCGTGTAGAGATTTTATTTTTGGCTAAACTTGGCGCGAAATTCAAATTTCGAAAATTGGCAGGAAGCCGGAATGTCGCTGCTGCCGTCGCCCGCCATGGCCACGTCGCCGTCGCTGTCGGACATTGGCCGATCCAATACGAATCCTGAGGGTACGGTATCGATCGTTGGATTACAGTAGCCCTAAATTATCGATTTCATGCGCATCCGTAGCTTCGTCGCCAGTGGATCTGACGCGGCCGGCGACTGTTTGCGTACGTTTTCTGCTAGAATATCGAATATTTAGCACAAATGGAAGCTTTTGAATCAAAAATATCCCGGTTTTGGAGTTAATTTCAAAAACATTTTCAGTTGAAACGTTCGGTCGGAGACGTCCGTGACCCGCCCTCTCCCACTAAGAAGACCCTCAGCGAGATTATCGGTGAGTATTTATTTATTGTTCCGGGAATATTTCGTTCCGGGAATTTTCCGTTCCGATGATTACAGTGCACTCGTTCAGGGCTCACCGCCTACCAACAGAAGCTGCTGATCCAGTGCTGGCCGAACATTTATTCGACCGGACCGGGTGGGTTTATTTATCGATCCACTAGACTCGATTTTCCGTGCAAATCAGACTTGTTTGCAAAAGATCACGCGTCCGTAGTCATTGTTCCCCTTCGAGTTCGAAAACAAACCTTTCTTTTGTCGATGTGGTTACAAAAAGCCCCCCAGCTACAAACCGCCCCGTGACAAACCGTGAAAAGACCGTCATGAGCCTGATTGTGAAGAACGAGCCAAAACATCAAATAAAAAAAAACAAAATGGGTCAAAACAAAAACAATAACAGGAGGTCAGTTCGCCTCGGCCATCTACAATCGGCTACAGACGACGTGTCCGAAGGCGAAGCAGTTGCTTGCTAAGGTAGGTCACGGCGGCATTTGGTCTTTGATCTTTCGGATTCGTCCTGAAGTCATTGATCTTTGATCTTTGAGGCGAACGGCGTCGCCGTCTTCGCCAATTCTGATGTCGACTGCACGGCGATGCACTCGCGAGTCACCATCGAGTTGCTCGACACGGCGATCAGGTGAGATTGATCTTTGATCTCTGGTCTTTGATCTCTGATGAAGAATTGTTTCTTTTCTCTCTACGTTGTCAAGAACTCAACTAGTGAAAAAGACTGCGCTTCTATTTACATTCATCGCGAAACATAACCGAATCGAAATGAAATTAACAATTTGCAGAAACCTGGATGCCGACCACGCCAAGCTGACTGCTTACTTGATCGAGGTGATCTTTGGAACTTGATCTTTGATCTTTGATTTCTTACCTTGTGAATGACAGGTCGGTCGCAGCCATCGCCCGCTGCGACAGGAGGGGCTGGCGACCTCGGTTTGGGACGATCTGGGTACGGTAGGGGTACTGTAATAGGGTCCTGTTGCTCGGAACAGAACAAGAGTACGGTAGATCGATCGACAACTAACTTTTCTCTCTTCTTTCAGCCGATTCTCTGTTGGAGTGCGTGTGCCGCTACGATGCAGTGAAGAAGCACAAGGTTGGCGGTGATCTTTGATCTTTGTAGTTTGATCTTTGATCTCTCAAATGTGATCTTTGATCTCTGCAGGAGCTCCGACGCGCTTGGCTCGCTCTCATCGCTTACATTGTGGACAATCTGAAGAATGTGAGTTTCACGGGGAGGAGAAAGGGATGGGTGATCGGTGAATGTCGATCTTGTTCGACTTTCTGGTTTAAAAAATAAACATTTATGTCTCGCTTTTGATTTCTTTTCGAGTGGTACACATGCCTCCATTTCACAACGAGATTTTGACTTTTCCTTGTTAGAAATCACGTTGTTGTTAGAAATCATCGGGCCGCTTCATCGTTCGTGATTGCAGGGTCAGGCCATCTTCCGATCCTCCTCTAGCTACGAAATCGCCGACAGTGGCAGCCCGGTTGGATCACTCAAGAAGTAACGGAGATGATCTTTGATCTTTGATCTCGCCGCTCTTTCCCCCAGTGATCTCAGCGCCCGTTTCTCATGATCTCCCCGTCACCCTTCGAGTTATTATATTATGCGATCGATTATTGATTTTTCTCATCACATATTTGAGCGAAGTTGTACATACCGTATCCTACCGTACTCCACCGTATTTTTCCACCTATCATCAACAATGTTGAGCGATACTAAATTCATTGCTGACCCCATGCCATATTTTGAGATTTCCCCGCACGTTTTTGCTATTTCACGTACCGTCGACATATCAGAAAGAGCGATCTTTTATGTGTTTCACCACCACTCGATAAAGAGCGATTATTGATCACCTGACCTAAAGTTGAACAGAATATCTGCTCATGAAAGATAAGCGTACATTTTCCAGCAACATGCACGCATTTAGAGCATTCAAATTAGCTCTGACACTCCTCCCTCTCACACATCCGCTTACACACTATGCTTCCAATTTCATCTTACAAATAATCTCCAGATGCCTTGTGTTTGTACACAAAACGAGCCTTTGCTGGTCATTTTGCATTGTATTCCAGTTTTCAGAAGTAACTTGTCCATTAAACATCAACCGGAGCGATGAAACTGGCCAAAGTGGACTTCATCTTTCCCCTCTCGTACGCGAATGAGCATACTGGCGCGCTGCAAGGTATTTTCTCCTATTTAGTCGTCAATTTCTCCTAGATTAGGCTCAACAATCGAGGAATAAAAGGTATCTTCACTGAGCTATGGCGTCTGGGCCTCGGCGAGGATGTTCCAATCGAGCTCGTTTGGGATCCGGAATATGGCGGGTACGAGACGGACGTGAATGGATGGTTCGACGGAGCACTTGGATTGGCGCAGAATGGTAAGTTCGGTAAACAAATGTGTACTCTCTAGCATCTTTAACCGACAAGACATCATTTCGAAATGAGAGAGTCTCCCCAATTTGGAAATGAATTCAGGTTCGGTGGCTGGAGTGCTCGAAGATCTCTACTTGCGGCCAGGGAGGGTGCAGGCCTTAGGATATACACCGGCTTTCGATTTTCCAACGGTTGGACCGTACTATCCATAAGTAGATAAGTCATTTTGTCGATTGCAGGAGATTTTCTACGAGCAACTGAAGCCGCAAAATTCGTACGGTCGCCTAGAGCACTTCATTGTGAATTTGTTTAATAAAATAATATTAATTAATTAATTATAAATCACATTTTGACAGGTTTTCAACGGGAGTATCATCGGGTTGATACTCATGAGTCTTGCAATTGTTCTAATAATTGAGAATCTTGCGAACTTCATCATAGCAGTGTTGAGAAAAGAGTGTAAGTGGAGGTATGATTTTGCAATGTTCATGCATCTAATTTGGCTTTTTTCAGTCTAATAAATTTACTCCGCAACTTCAAATTGTCCTTCACTTTCCGATCTTCGTATGCACTATATTTATTGAGGTTCGTAATCGAAGGATATTTTTGAAACTTTGACAATTTTAGCTTTTTCATTATTCTCGCTGCGTATAACGCGGGATTTACTGGCAATACTGCTGCTCCGATTGTTAGCAAACCTACGTATTTTCCAGAAATTCATCAGCATTTGTCAGTTTTTTTTCAGAACGTTGACGAATATGGTGGCCGATCTCAGCAGTGGCAAGAGCAAAATGCAGCTGTGGTATTCAGATAATTTCAAAGACGAAGATGTAAAATTCCGAGGTTCTTTCATGAAACAATTGGTCCCTTAGCTGTTCGCGTTCTTCAATCGTCAAGGAATAGATCCGAATTCCGATTCACAAATAATTATTGAAGGAGACCTACAAAAAGCGTTCGATCTGGTTTGTTATTCTGAATTTAATCACCGAATTAAATTCGAATTTTCAGTTTTGCGCTGAGCCAAGCGCTTTCTGGTACGACAATTACTATTTCCTGTTCAGCAAAAGACCAGGTCCCTATTCGAAACTGAAGAAGAATTGCGACATACGCGCGTAAGTCAGGGGCTTTGCAATGGTCTTTTCATTTGAAGTACTCTCTAACCGAAAATTTGGATATCTTGCCTTAGACCAGCATCTTTCTGCTCGTATTACTAAGACCAACAATTAAGGATCAGCACCGACGACTTTCGTTCGTTTCCTGTGGGAAATCCGATACGTGATCGTGCGTACGGCACGCCAGTTCAGAATGTGCAAATACAACCAAAGGCGAGAACAACTTTTTTTTCTCTTTTCAGGCATTCTTCTACAATCGCAAGCTGATTCGGGGTGCAGCGAGAAAGAGACTGGATCTCGTGATGCTCAAGTTCGGAGGCATTGAGATGGTATTTGTGATAGGGATGGCTCGGCAAGAAATGACTCTCTTCATTCCGTATGCTCTCTCACCTCTCTGACCGGTCAGAGAGTGTGCAGAATGAAGAGAGTCAATTCTTGTCAAGCCATCCCTAATTGAGTCGGTGCTTAGATGATGGTTTGGATGAGTGCTGACAAATCGGCTCTCTGCTCTCCTCAATTCGTGTGATAGAGATTGGAAAGCAAGAGGCAAGAGGGGCGAATTGATGCAAATTGCGCCGCGCTCTTGTGCAAGAGTGAGGGAGAATGACTCTTCTCTTGCAAGAGTAGAGAGGACAAAGGAAGAGAAATCCAAGAGTAATCCAAGAGTAGGGTGAATCCAAGAGGAAACTCGAAAAAGCCCTTGGAATGAATGCTTTTCGACAATTTCTTTTGCGCCTGCATGACAAATAGGCCGCCAATAGTCTCGGCTTATTGCGTGATAACTCATAGCCAATCGAGACAATTTCTGTATTACTATTACCCGTGCCCCTACCGTAGTCCTTCTTTAATTGGAATACCTTATGCCTACAGCACCCCACAATTTTACCGTAATCGAACAACCCTATAAATACAGTACCCCACTACCAAAATAGCTCGAGTCGCGAACCCCACTACCGTAACCCGAGAACCGTACCGCAGTACCGTACCTCGATGCCTTAACCCGAGTACCGTACCTCGAGACCCGAGTACCGTACTTCGAAACCGTAACCGGACTTTCCGTTCTGCCGTAACCCGTACTCGGAAAGGTGTTCGAGTTCCAGACGCTTTCAGTAGGGCATTCTATAGGGGGTTGGCGAGAAAAATCAGTGCTGCAGAGAAAGAGAGTTTACGGTCTGTTTTTTTACCAGCCTGGTAAACTTTCCAACCTGCCCTACCCGTCATTTAGTACATGTTTAGCGTATGATCTTGCACTGAGCTTCCAAAGGCGTTAAAACGCCGTATTTAGAAGGCTCCATTGCCAACGTTCCAGAAGTTTCTAGAGTTTTCTGCTAAAGACTCACGGGCGGCGTTTTGTATTCTAAATTCATGTAAAAATGATCGTAGCGACAAGCAGGCCCCCATGATACTGATATGATAGAGAATATGAAGAAACCTCGGTTGAAAACCGTCGAAAACGCATCATTTCTGACTCAACTCAAATCCAAGAGTAATCCAAGACCTCTCACTCTTGCACAAGAGTTAATCCCTCTCCCTCCTCTTGCATTCCCTCTTATTCCTCGCCGAGCGAAGCGGCGACTCTTGGATTTCCTCTTGCTTTCCCATCTCTATTCGTGTGCTATCTCGGCAGTAAGACGGGTTAGAGAGCACGCGATATGAGGAGAGGAGTAAGATGATTTGTCATCACTAGTTTAGATGGAATCGTTCTGGTGGAGGAGATACTCGAATCGGCCGAGGGGGTTGATCGAGAAACCGCAGGTCCATTGAGTTGCTATTCATTGACACATCGAACTGATAAGTTTCTGCTTTTTAATGGATTTATTCAGGATGTCGTCTTCAAACCCATGCCAATCACTGCTCTCACACTAATAATTGCTCTATTTGGAGGCGCGAGCGGTGGATGTGCGCTCATTCTTCTGTTCGAGTTGCTGTGGTTTCGCCATTTGAGTGAGAGACGGCGGAGGTTTTACGTATGAATGTTCACAGAAATAACGAGATTTGTGCGTCGAAGATAAAACAGATTCTCACTGGTTGTTTCTCATTCTATGTGCCTGAATCCCAGAGCATATGAACGAAATGAAGAGTGGACAGACTGACGATTGAAGACATGATTCTGAATCGAATGACATGAGCAAATATCTATGATAAGTTAGCGAGAAATTTCGGAGTTTTCAATTCAAGTTTCAAACCAAATCTGATGATCTGATGATGTGATTGTGAAAATGCTTGCCACACTGAACCTTATTCTTTATAATAATAATTTTATCAGCACGTTACAAGTGATAATATCTAGTACGCGAATATAAGGTTTTTTACAGTGGTGGCAATGAAACCGGCATATTAGAAGTGCTGGGGTTATTCTTCAATCGAATCGAGCTTTCTTCGATTCTTCATCCTTCTCCTCGCAAGGTTGAGCAACGCGCTTTCTCAGGCTGAAATTAATGTTGTTATTCTTAAAAATTCAATCGTGAAGGATGATTTTCGAAAATAATGAACTCACATCCTCCTATTGACCTCCACAGCCTTGATCGCAGCTTGGTTGAATCTCATCTTTGTTTCTATGTCAGTCAGCATGTCAAGTTGATCGCCCAGCGCGTCTTCGATCTGGAAAATTGGGGATTGGTTTTTGCTTATTTTTTAAAAATCAGATGGCTCGGCTACAAATGGCCCTCTTCATTTCACACACTCTTTCGCCTCACTGACCGGTTAGAGAGTACGCGAAATGAAGAATTTCTCGCGAAGCCATCCCTAACGTAGATCCTAATTCACCCCCTACGTTTTTCCAGAATGTAATCCAAAGACAATTTATCACCATAGCCTTCGCATTCCTGCTCATTGCCTTCAGTCCAATTCTCACTCTCAGCCTCTCTTCATCATCAAATCGCCACGAGCATTCGTTCTGTACAGCATGCGCGATAGAGAGGTCAGGATAGTTCTGAAAATATAGTCGATTAACTGTTTCGTATTCTATTTGATCTACCAATGGTCTCACTTTGTTCACAATGGCCTCAACGTCGTTCATTTCCTTGATGAATTCGAGGTTTTCCTTGTTCAATTTCTTCAATTCGACATCGTATTGCTTCGCGGTATCGAAGCTGAATGGCAGTTTGCCTGCAAAGAGTTAGATGATCACAGTATTCTGAATCATGTCTGAAAACAAAAACAAAGAGAAAAGACATACATGTTTCTCCGGCGACGGTCGTCGATTGTACGTGGTTGATGACGAAGTCGACGATATCAGAGAAGGAAGCATGAGCCATGAGGATAGTTTGAGTGGTCGAATGGAGAAGGATGCAGCTATTTATAGGCAGGGGCCAGACAAGTCGTAAAGGACGATCGGAAGTCGGAAGGGTCGCAAGACCAACGCTGGGTGTGCCAGAGGGTATGAATTTATGATTCGATTATTGCTTATGATCTGATCTCTTTATCGGCCTGCAACATGAATAAGAGGACTACAATCTTCTAAGTGCAATAAATGAACTCTGGAGCTAGAAAAAAATATATTTGTTCAGGATTCAGCAAGTATCCGAGGGCGGATATTCAACTCGAGTTCATATAATCAGATATCGTCACATCGATTAGGTCGCTGGAATTGTAGATGAGGAGAATCTGACCTATCCGTACTCAAGATTCTATACTGAATGAGATTTTTCGACGACAACAAAAACTACTTGCTGCTTGCTAGATAGTCCCAAATTTATGTATGTCGGCTGGATCGTAAACAAATTGTTCACTCTCGACTATTCGCTGTTCATCATTTGTCATTTCGACTTTAGCCATATTTTCAAATACACTTTAAAAGTACTATTTTGACATGAAAAAATGTCAAAAAATAATAAAAACTTGTTTAAAAACCAATCAAATGTAGCATACGGTATTCTGATTTCGTGGTGTGATCAGTCGAGCTTTCCGAATGACAGAAATTCTCGCCACACCCGATCGCACACGACGACCGGCTGTCTCGCCGTTCTCTCGCTCCTCTCGCCTTTTCTGTTGACATTTCCCTCTTCTTTCATGATCCGCCATTACCACCGTTCGCTACCGTACTCCCTTGAACCGGCATTGTCATAACTGCTAATGATCGTTCCGCACGCGATCACCCCATTTTGTTGCGATTATTTCGTGATTAGCTCGTTGTGTCGCGGCTGTAAAGCAGTACTAATCAATGAAAGTGATAGCGCGGGTCGGTCGAGAGTGAGTTAGATACTGCGCGCACACCCTTCCCCCATCAACTAGTTTCATTCCGTCTTTCTCTACTCCTCTTCCTCCAATCGTCTCTCTATTCTGCCCCGTTATGGGTGTTGATCCTCGCGTTCTGTATACATTAGGCGCGTAAATGACCTCTAACTAAGTGCGGAGTTATTGCCATATTGCGATAGATGATCCAGATTTACCACCCTTCCCCATTATCGCAAAAGGATCTCGTTTGCATAAGTTGATGGATTACTAATCGCTCTTATAATTCTCAAGAGTAGGTCGTGTGCCAGATCAAAAGAAGTGTTAGTCATGCGGGAACGGCTAGTCTGTGTACTCGACTTACTCAGTGCCCTTTTCTCCGTTCCTTTCCCTCTGCCCCCTCTTTCGAGAGCCCTAAAGTTGTCGAGGCTATTGAGCTGCCAGCTGCCCCCGTAGTATCCCTTTCGCTCTTTATCCCATCCCTTTCCTCTCTTCCCCCTCTCTCCACTGATCCCCATGTGTTGAGTGATTGATCGTTCAAACGATGCCATGAACCTGGTTGTTCTAATGTGGAATGGAATTCAGTGGATCACTTGATAAAAATGCTTGCGTTGATGAAAAAACGAGAGTGATTAGCGCGTTTTCTATTGAAAACTGTTACATTATCGAGTTTTCGCTCGAGTTGTTGAATAATTGAGAGAGTTGACAGCTTTAACCGGGCTTCTTGCACCGCTCTTGTCCAATGCTTTCATAACATGTGGCACGATGTCAACTCATCGCTCTCACTTACTTCCATTTCACCATGCGTTCTCTCACCCGTTCACCCTTATTGTCCGTCTCTCTGTGAAATATTCGCTACTTTCTCTTATTGCTCTCCTCCCTCATTCATCATTTCCGTACTATGACTCAGCTCCAGAGGGCTACTCCCTCCTCCTCCTTATTTTCCCACCCACTCCCCCGCCTTTCCAGGGATGCCTCATTGTCTGGACTCCTGATAGCGGCCCGATCGATCGATAATCAGGTACGGTAGACGTCTTTGAACGTTCTCGGGGCGACTTTCTCGATCGAGAGAGACAGAGCGACGATAGCTAATTCGATTATCAGCCAACGAGAGGAAAAGAAAAGAGCAAACCGCGCTGTGATCAGTAAAGAGATCGAGGACTGATCGTGTTGAATTATTTGATAGTTGAGTAGAACTATTGGTCGTCATCTAATCATTTTGAAACAGTGTGCGTTAATTTGTGTTAAGTATGAAACAGTAGCGCAACTTGTATTGAAGTAGTGATTGAACTGACAGCAACTTCGGTAGTTTTCGAAAATCTTTTTAATATTCACTGCCTCGTTTTCAGACAATGGTGGAACCGAAGTCTCCGCGGTCGCCGCCATCGACCTCCCACACACTCGCCAGCTGTGGAGACTCCCTGGATGAGCGGGTCTATCGGGTAAGTCATCTACTCCTTGTGATATTGATGGGGTTAGCCGAGATTTATGGGCGAGATTTATGATAGATTTTTTTTGCAATATGCAAAGATCATATCTCCGCGAGCTAAATATACCAAGCTTGAGCGTTGTTTGAAACCATTAATGGACAGTAAGAATTCTTCATTCACTGCAACGTTTTTATTTCTTGTTACTGCAAGACTATCATGGAATCACGGTGTTAGGAATTTTGCAATTTTGAGTATTGCGTGAAACCTGAAAATCGACAATTCAAGATAATTATTCGATTGATCGGGGGAGTATTTTTTTCCAAATACGTGAAGTTCACTTCATGGCATGTGAAATACGGAATAATTGATTTCTCGCTGTGGATTGTGCAGAACGCCTCATTAACCGCGCACCTCAGACGCTAAATAGGTTGGAGACATTAGGCGGTCATGCCACATTTGACTTACCATAGTTATCTCTCCCCTTTAGTCGCGCTCTCTCTCTCTCTCTAAACGCTCTCCTTACGGTGAACCCCGTTAGAGGGTAATGGGATTGGCTGACTCGCGGCGGACTTTTTGAATTGTGAGGGAGAGATTAGGGACGAGGGCAGGGGGAGGAGAAGGTGAGTTGAAGTTGCACGAGTGGTGTGTAAACTATGCGGATTACCGTTGTCGATTCGGATTCGTGTCTAGGTGGAAAATTAAAACAAAACACATAACGAGAGCACCTACTGAAGTGTGGTTGCTGCTTGGTTACATAGAATAGGTGGTATTGCCAACAATGCTGTGATCGTGGGCAATCAAATAAGGAAAACAAGTTGTGAGAGATATAGAAATCCTTCCAGGTGAGTTCTGATTTTAGTAGTATGAGATAAAGTCGAATCGATGAGGTTTCGCAATGTATTGTAGGATTTGGGAATACGAACTGTTGTTGTAGTTGTCGCATTGAACGCCTTCTTCCTTGTAAACACGGGTTGCAGTGGCATTCCATAGATTCCGAAATGTTCAGACACTAATGCGAGGTCTCTCCCCGCTTCTATAATACCAAAATATAAGAAGAAAAAGTTGCATGGTTAATTCAGGTTCTATTGGTATTACGTAAGCCAACATCTATCGCTAATCCAATCATGGCGGGTCATCTCAGGATATCTAAATTTAATATTAATAACAACCTATTTCAGGCGATCAAAGAGAAGCATCCGGGGATGGAAATAGACGCGGACGCCGTCGATCACATAAGGAATCTGATGGAACGACTACTCAGAGAGGTGAGTAGGAGGATCTGATCTTTGATCTTTTATGATCCATTCACGAATTCGTGGTTAACTTGTGATCATCGCTATCTTGGATCTTCTATACATTTGATAGCGCTTCCTCATTCCCAGCATTCTTCCCCTGTAAAGATCGTCTACAGAGCAAAAAGAGGGAAGTTAGGTGAAAAAAGCGTCGAGTGCGCGTATTTCGTGTCGGCGAGCCCTTTGATGTTGCGCGCGGACCAGGGATGGGCTAATGAGCAGCGCGTAATCAGTTGTGACAGCAAGCAACGCCCATCCCCTTGCTTGATGCGGTGTAACTTGAGCATGGATGATGAATTTGGATTTGATGTTGAAAGCGAGAGGATAATACAATCATACAGTGATTAGTGGCTAATATTTGGTAGAGAGAGGAAACAAAAATATTAGAAAATTGTATTTTATATTGGGCACTCGTTTTGCCAATCGAATCAAACGTTACGGTTAGCTAACGTACTTGGTGCATCAATGAAACGACAAACTTCCTAGATGTGCCCAAAATATTCTATCTGGTCCTCGAACGCTGTTCCCAAGAACAGTTGGGTGGCATTTTGACATTGTTCGCAGCTTTAAAAAAATGCAATTAAATTTCTCTAGATGATGTCGGACTGCCCGGGGAACGTGTACGAGCTGGAGAAGAAGTGCGCCGCCCTCTTCTCGCCCCAGAAGGTCCAGGAGATATACCAGGTACGGTAGGCTACGGTAGCTTGGTGGGGGGTACGGTAGTGAATAGGTATGTGACGTTTGCCAGGTACGGTAGGAAAGGTGATGAGATACGGTAGTAGGAAGTGAGAAGTAAAATAGTGGCAAGTTGACAATTGAATTGCGAGATTC
Organism: Pristionchus maxplancki; assembly: GCA_900490775.1. NCBI lineage: Eukaryota > Metazoa > Nematoda > Chromadorea > Rhabditida > Neodiplogasteridae > Pristionchus > Pristionchus maxplancki. Next base: position 41,407 of record LS566613.1, on the reverse strand, counting down.
AAAACATTGTACTAGACCCGCGAGTGTTTCAGGTGTGCCCAGGGTTCAAATGCTCATGTTAGGAAAATGCCAAAAATGTGGGTTGCTTTCGGCAGAACAGCACGAGCACGAAAATGCCAAAATGTGGGTTGCCTTCGTCGGAAAAGCAACCCTCGGTGGGTTGCTTTTCCAATTTTTGGCCGAAATGTGGGTTGCTTATGTATTTTTTGAAGGGTTATTTGATCCCTGGGTGTGCCTTAATATTGCGAGGTGATGTATATTGTAGTTTTCCCAGGAAAGACGTTGAAGATAAAATTAATTTTGATGCGCATCGAAACGCAGATAACATTTCACTAGGCGAGTGGCCGTTTCGAGGTATGTACAATACGCCAAGGATGCCATTGTATTAGTACGATGTGGCGGGATAATAATGTAATACGAAATGCCGTTCGTGATTACGGTAGTTCCTTATCATTATCGATTACCTCACCCTTCTTCTTTCCAGAAATGGTCGGAGAGCTGCGATCGATGGAGCTCGCGCCTGCACAGGGCGATGGTGGCCAAGGATCGGCAGTTGCACGAGAGGCTCGTCCTGTTCATCAAGGTACGGTAGAAGGGAGGGAGTACTGTAGTGAAAGCGATTTATTTATTTTATCACCTGCCGAGAAGACATTAGTGTAGCTGTTTGTTTCACTCATGATATGGAGACGATGAGACACAAATTCGTACTGTTCATGAAGGTACGGTAGAGGGGGGGGGAGGAGAGGTGCACTGTAGCTGCTGCAATTGATTTATTGTTAAATCGTATATCAACAAGAGATTATTGTAGCTATTATTGTTGCCTGGTGTAGAAGATACGATGAGGCTGGAAACTGTCGGGTCAGACGAGTGGGGTGAAACAATGAAGGCGTGAAACACGTAGGGTCGGTTCAGCAGAAAGATTGTTCTTTATTCACACGAGGATAGAGCTAACATTACTGCGCATCTGGTTTTACATATGATAAGGAGAAGATGAGGCAGGAAACTGTCGTGTTCGCAAGGGGAGATGAAACGTGCGTGAAGTCAATTTATTCACTTATTGGCACTGTATCAGTGGATATTTGACCAGAACGACATTGAGGGCTCGCAAATCCAACTCCAATCAGTATGAATTCATTCAGGAGACGCTATCGGGTGCGGTGCGTCGTGATGCGAAGGAGCTGGAGAGGATGGCCCTCTACCTGCTCACCAGCGTCGATTGCCTCGCCGTGGTGAGCTAATTAACGATAATTAACACTAATTAATAATTTATGAGGTGATTTGTTTGGTTAGAGGGTTCACTAGGTGAGTGTGGGTTTGACGAGTAGTTCAATTGAGCGAGGTGGCGTTTTCTGGAATGTGAGGAGGGGTTGTATTAGAATATTTACATTTCTTTGAGCAACAGTCTAGCGGTCTCTATTTCACGTGCGTTCATTAAATGCTCAAAAATAATAGAAGCCGGTTTGCGATGCTAGGCGATTTCCAGTTCCTGCGTGAACTCATCATGACGATGGTGCCCTAACAGCAATGATTCTTCGACCGTAGTGAAAAAAGCTCAAAATGATCATTACTTTCCCAATAATAGTGGGGCGTGGGTGATTCGTGAAATTAACTTGAATTATTCTCGTTATACTTGAGTTTCACTATGTCCATACTAGCCACCATGCCCTATTTGTTGCAGTGTTCCACAGAAGCCTTGTGAAATGAAATATTATCATGTTTGCTTCTTCCCGATGTGTTTGTAATTGCTTAATCAAATGCGTAGCGATAGAATTGTTGTTCCATTAAGCGATTCTTGGTTTCTGGGTATACATATCATAGCTATGGTGCGCGTGCAGCGATTTCTTTCTAACCGATTTGTTATCCCTACCCATAGGTGTCCACGCCGCCGGCGACCTTTTCTTGGACCATGACCCGGGGTTCATGGTTGCGCACACCCCCACGTGGGGGTGTGCGCATGCATGAACCCCGGGTCATGGTCCAAATTAATTTTTGTTCGATCGATAATTGGTACCGTACCCAATCACATCTACAGTAACCCAAATTACCGTATTTGGCTACCGTACCCCCGAATATCGCGAACTGACTTTTTTTCAAAATGCATTTTAAAAATTATTTTCTTGGTCGAATGTGTTCTACAGTAACCCAGCAGTTACCGTAACCCGATCTACCGTACTCCGGTTATCGCAAACTGACTTTCATTTTGCGCCATTGGGTGACTTTTTTGCATGAGCCTAAAATTATTTTTACCGATTTTAGTGGAAAAGTCGAAAAATAAAATTTTTTGCATTTTGAAAAAAAAGTCAGTTCGCGATATTTGGGGGTACGGTAGCCAAATACGGTAATTTGGGTTACTGTAGATGTGATTGGGTACGGTACCAATTATCGATCGAACAAAAATTATTTTGGACCATGACCCGGGGTTCATGCATGCGCACACCCCCACGTGGGGGTGTGCGCAACCATGAACCCCGGGTCAGGGTCCAATAATGGTCGCCGTCAGTGTGCCGTCAGTGTGGACACGTATGATCCCTACCTATATCACGTCCATTCAAGCTCCTAACAGAATATTTCGGTATTCCAATCTATCGTCTATTCCTCTATCCATACGTTCAGGACCTGGCCACATGTTTAGTGTACCGGGATTGATCAAATTCAATCAAATCACGACATAAGCTCCTCAGAATTCCAATCCATCTAATATCATTTCCCCTTGCAGGACCTGATCGCATGTTTAGTGTAACAGGATTGATCAAATCACATTATTGTCTCGGAATTCTAATCCATTAAATTTTGTAAAATTCTATTCCTTCCCCCATTCTCAGGACCTGATCACGTGGGTGGGCAATTACGTGAAGAAGCTGCGCGAGTCGGGCGTCAACATCACCATCTCGCTGCAGAACGTGAAGATCTCGCTGCTGGCTGATCCGGTGAGTGATGGGGGGGGGGGATCAGGCATGAACAAAAGAGAAATGAAGGTGGTTTGTGGGTGCGTGTTATCTAGGTTAGCCTGAGGAGCCGAGATTGCAGGTAATGAATTGTAGATACTTTCTTTTAAAACCAAAATAGGCCCTTTTCTTTCCAGCATGCGATTTGTGGTTGCATTGGCTCTAGGTTAGAATCTAAGTAACCGATTTTGTCAATCGAACTGCGATGTGCTTCTAAGTAATATACAACTGCTCACCAAGAATGTGAATTGGTGATTGGAGTAACAACTTCACCGTTATTTCCCATGAAATAGCATAAATATATATATATATAACTCTGTTCTAGGTTTCATTGATGGGTTGTAGGGTTGAATTTCGAGGGTGAACTCAATAACAAACAGGTCGCAGTGAGTCAAATTCCAATTGCAGAGTCTGATGCAGCTGAACGAGCTGCTGCACCGGCCAGACGACGACGCGGGCACGAGTGGCCAGAGTGAGTGAGGATACGGTAGTGGTGTGGTGGAGTGTAGTGCGAAGGACGACGTTTCCAATTAGTCGTCACAGTGAGAAATGACCACATTTTTGAGTGGTAATATGGTTACTGTTAGATAATTGGTCCATGCAGTTCGAGTTGCACTGGGTGTATATGAAATTGGGCATCGAGAGTGAGGCCAATGAGAGGGAACGAGGTACTAGTAAATAATGAATTTACTATGTGGTGTGGTGGTGCAAGACAGGACGACGTTTGCCAATCGTCGTCCTCCCTTGCAGGCTTGAAGCAATGGGGGAAATGGCACATTTTTGAGTTGGGAACGAAATGTGTTCCATGCAGTTTCGCATTGCTCTTGGTTTAGATGAGATTGGGTATACATTGCGAGGCCAATATGAGCGGAGACTTGGTGATATGTAATACACTGAATTGATGTGGTGTGGTGGTGCAAGACAGTTTGCCAATCGTCGCCCTCCCTTGCAGGCATGATCTTCGACTTCGACACGAGCGAGCAGATGTCGCCGCGCGCGATGCTCAAGCTGGGCGCCGCGAGGAGGAACAAGAGCTACCAGGAGGTGAGGAGGGGATCATTCTAGTGGTCACTGCTATTGTGTGAATTTTAAAGAACTGGTGGAGCAGAGCTGCAGTAGCTCCTTGTGAGAATTTGGTAGTTCTGTGGAAGCAGTGCTGTAGCAGTTTCTTCCCAAACAAACAACAAAATTTTGTTACGACCTGGTAGAACAGTGTCACAGCAGTTTGATATGGTGCTAACCGTAATCAAGTTATGATTATATGCGCGTGCTGTTCTAAAAAAGCCAACCTCACGGAATAGTGCTGCAGTTGTTGTATATCTTACCGCTGGCTTCCTAACGTCAGTGCATTCACGATCGCTGTGCCAAAAATCGAATAACATGACAACGAGATGTGCTTTTGCGTCATTTCGTAAACCTGATGATACCGTGCTCCAGCAGTCTTTCAAGATGCTAGCCACCCCCGTGCTTCAATATTAATTACACTCGTTTTTATAATTCCATAATTCCAGGCGACGGCGCAGTTCCTGTCCGAGGAGCGGGCGTATCTGCGCGAGTTGAACATGCTGGTGAACGTCTTCCTTCGTCGATTCGAGAATGTCATGAAGGACAAGGACGAGAATGTGAGTGAGGGGTAAAGGTCAATGGGAGTAGATTGGGACTGTTGCGTTGAGGGTTCAAAAGTCTGGCTATAGCTGAATTGTAGGGGGCTCTTTCGATCACCATTTCGTCTCCTACAGACCAGTCACCATATCACAGAAGCAACACAGTCTATTCATGCTTCCGCAGTTGCTAAAATCTGAGGATCTTTGCTACACTGAATTGCTCTTCGTTGTTTGAATATAGTGACTTTGCATTCCTGTTTCGTGTATTACTGATAGCTGATCAATCGAGGGTCATTCGTTAATGTTCTTATTCCATCAAACCAATATTCCTCCCTTTCAGTCGTACATGGAGGACATCTTCGGCAACATCACGGAGCTGCACGAGCTGAGCAGGAAGCTGGAGAGGGCGATCGAGGATGCGAGGTGAGCTTTGTAGTTTGTAGTTTGTAGTCTGTAGGTGAGTAATGGTCTTTGTAGTTTGTACTCAGTAAAAGAACAGTGGTAGATGATCTTTGTAGTATGATGCTGATCTATGACCTTTGTAGTTTGTTGTCTGTAGGCGACCAGTGATAGATGATCTTTGTAGTTTGTAGTCAGTAGGCGACCAGTGATAGATGATCTTTGTAGTATGTTGATGATCTATGAGCTTTGTAGTTTGTAGTCTGTAGGTGAGTAATGGTCTTTGTAGTTTGTAGTCTTTCATTTTACCGTACCTTTCCAGGGAGCTCAACGACCCGTTCTCGGCGGGCGCCGGCCTGTGGGAGCTGGCGGAGGCGAACGAGTTCGATGTCTACCACCAGTATGTGGTGAGTGAAGGGGAGGGAGTGGTATTGATTGACAGTCGTGACAGTGACGGACAGAATTCGTTCCCTTGCAACAGCGCATTTTGTTTCAGTTTTGGAAATTTCGGAACACCTCGTGTAATTGGTTTTGCTCCAACAATGGGAATGCGTATCCTTGCAGAAGCACATTTCGTCCGGGGCGCATATCCTGACATTTGGATGACATTTTTCTTTGGAGTAGAGTGGGGTAGTATACAAACAGTAATGCCAAATGATCATTTTCGATTCAACAATGCGCATGCATTTATTGTAGAACACATCTCGTCTTGGTCTTATTCATATTCATAATGGAAATGACTGAACAATTCGTTTCACTTCAACAATGTTCCCTTGCAGAAGCACATATCCTCCGGGGCGTATCTGGACATAATCGCGAAGGTGCTCACGGTGCGCAAGTACGCATCGTCGTTCGAGGTATTAATTTATTTTGCATTTATATTTTATTTGAATTAATTTAGTGAAGACACTTGAATGGTGCATTGGTGCTGCACGGAAGGCATTAGAGTGTAGAGGGGAACGCTTGGAAGTTTTATCACTGGTTTTATTCAACAAAAAAAATAATAAATACTTCAACGTGATAGTGTAATTTGAAAGGAAGATCGGTGCTGAACTGGGTGCATTAGTATGTAGAGCGATCAAATGAGATGATGGTCGTGAGACGTCGCTTGTAAATAAATAATCTTAATTGCAGTGCGAGGCTAAGCCGTACACTCGACAGCGCGGCGACACTGGCACAGGTGGGTTGTCGTTTCGAGAGTGGTTGATAGATGGTATAAGATCTGATCGTTGATTGGTCTGCTGTTCCAAATAATTAGAACCAGAGTTAAAAAGGTACCCTCGACATAAGGTATGGAGCCGTGGTCTAGTGGTCTAAGGCGCACACAAGGTATGATCATGAGGGGGATGGTTCGAATCCCGCACCTTGCAAACACTTTTGTCGAGCTTTGCCAAGATTTTAGGAGTTCAGTAAGTGCTTGGAAAAAATTCGGCAAACTCTGACAAAAAAGATATCCGGTGGTAGGATTCGAACCAACGACCTCACGATCATACCTTGTGTGCGCCTTAGACCACTCGGCTATGAAATCTTGGCTACCCTTTTTAACTCTGATTAGAACACAATAGTTTCTTAACAGTATGAAGCTGGCTTCATTTCTGTGTATGTGTTAGCGCTCTACTGTTGCTAATCTAGTGCACGCTACAAAAAAGTGGAAGAAAGCAGATTGATGCAATTCCATTCTTCCCTTCAGGCGCCTCATCATACGCTGCCTCGTCCGCCTCTGCAGTGGCGACGAGCGCCAGCTTCTATCTGGCAGTCAGGTACAGTATAGACACGGCTCGGATACTGTAGTGTGCAGAGTTAAGATAGGTGTGGGGGTACTGTCGCATGATAAACTTTTAAATTCTGACTAATTGTGATTAGACAACAAATCCCGAGTCAATTGCTAGATCTCGCCAGCTCCTAGCAATGAGGCCGGGATGAAACGCAATGCCACACGGGCAAAGCTGAAACGTATTCTTGGTTAGCTGTGACAGTTCCAAATGAATACATTGAGTTCTAAGTAGAGGTAGCAATCGCGCTAGTTAAGCAAATTTATACTAATTAGGCTAATAATTAGTCCTAATTCCTCTGCAGATACGTGCTCCCCCAACTCCTGCTCTTGCCGATCGTGCACTTCTTCAAGTACGTCGAGCAGTGCACGCGACTGCACGCCATGAGCCAGAACGAGGACGACCGGGGAGATCTGGCCGTGAGTACTGTAGGAATGGGCACTAGTGTTGTTAGATCGAATAACTCGTCACTCGCGAGTGCTTTTCACTAATTTGATCGCGAATGACTTTTATTCGCGAGTTCATTCTTCTCTTTCACTCGCGAGTGCTCGGGCACTCGCGAATAAATTTGCATTTATTCGCGAGTGTTATTCTCGATATTCGCTCGCGAGTGACCCTGTCATTCCCCCTTCTCATCATTTGAAGTGGGGTCATTTCATTTCGTTCGCCCTCGTTTGCCGAGATCTCGATGCAAATTTATTCGCGAATAAATGCAAATTTATTCGCGAGTGCCCGAGCACTCGAAAGTCATTTCACCCTTTTTATTCGCGAGTGAACTGGCGCTCGCGAGTGGTTTCATTTCACTCATTCGTCGAGCGAGTGC
>LS566613.1:5380-28554 GCA_900490775.1 Pristionchus maxplancki | reverse complement strand
TTTTTTTGGTTTACCATGAACCCGGGGTCATGGTCCAAACTGGACCCAAAAAGTCATGTTGGAGAAACTTCAATTATTGTGCACCAATGCATAGTACGGTACCACAGTAAAATACCGTACCCTGAAATATCGTAATACGGTTATCGCAAACTGACTTTTTTCAAAATTCGGATAAAAAAATCAGTTCTTGATTTCCAAACAGTCAGATTACGGTATTTCGGGGTACGGTATATTACTGTGGTACCGTACTATGCATAGGTGCACAATAATTGAAGTTTCTCCAACATGACTTTTTGGGTCCAGTTTGGACCATGACCCCGGGTTCATGGTAAACCAAAAAAATTTTTGTCGCGGAATGAGCTCCTATGGTGATAAATATTTGCAAAACGGCATAACAATAATATTCGAGCGTATTTGGCAGAAGTATCATAGATGGCGAGTAAATGAATATCGGTTTTCATAAGAATATCACCATTTTGCCCCCTTTGACACGATGTACCAAATTTCAGCCACACCCGATTCTTTTGATATTTTTTTTCTAGATAGGTATTGAACAGAGCTTCCAAAATCTGCAATAAAAATCCGTGCGTTCGACCTGCGTAAAATGGGAAATTTTTTGTAAATAATTTTTTTTCAGATTTTCATTCACAACTTTTTTGCTTTTCTTCCAATTGCTTAGCTCCAAACATAAAAGTTGTTCAGAATAATTTTCCACGTTTTTTGAGCCTATGTACGACTTCCTAGCACGTCTGGGAGCTGAGATACGCCATAGCCAGGTCCAAGACCGGAAAATTCCTAAAAGCCGGTTTTGGGACAAATGGTCTATATTTTTCAAAACATCGTCTCTAGTGCATCAACTCATTATAGAATGGATGAAATCAAACAAACTTTTTGCAAGTTGTTCCAGCATTGCTACGTTTTCTCCTGATACCCGTGATACATGTCCACGCCGGCGGCGACCCCATGACCCGGGGTTCATGGGTGCGCACCCTTGTCAGGGTCGCCGCCAGTGCTGGACATGTATGCGGGATAGTACAGAGTAGGAGGTGGGAACGGGCACAGTAGTTGGGGTAAGGTAGTATTTTGAAATGCAACTACAGATTCGAAGAAATTGAACGTACGTAGGGGAATGAATGGTGGAAATGTTACAATTGTATCATCGAGATCAATGCTTTGGGATCCGTGTTAGATACACTGTGAAACCGTAATCGAGTAGTTAGTACAAAATTGGAGGTTGTTTTTATTTTATATCAAAGTCGTTTCATTAATGTATCGTGAAGGCGATCATGAACTTGAGTGATTCCTGAAACATAAAAGGACACAGAGTTTCATCAGAAAGAGATATCAGTAGAATCTATAGATTATTGACATTCCAATTGCAGTCTGCTCGACCGCATGTTGGATGGGTACCTGAAGGAGGAGAAGCAGAAGGTGAGAGGAAATGTGGATGAAAGTAGTTATGGCGTCATCCCTAGGCAATAATAGGGGAAATGTAGAGAATTCGTGTATTTTTATTGTTTTTGTTGAATATTTCACTAAGCAAACGAACTCATGTGCTTCACTCGTTTCTTAGCATACCATTGAAACCGAAATGGGCAGTGCACAAGAATGTAAGGACGTTAATTGCTCAATCTCAGGTGCCGCTGCTGATGCCGCCGTGCGAGAACTACCCCTTCGCGGAGCCCGACTCGGACGAGAACATCGTGTTTGAGGTGAGGGAGCGTTTGTGATAGGAGCCGAGATAATGAAATGTCCCGGTGGCTTGGTGTTCAAGAGGGAGCATTATTGCATGGAGTAGGATAGTGTTCAGTATCAGGAAGAAATATATTCCAAAATGAGTCAATAATTGTGGACTTTTCGAACCCGGCGGCTTGGTGCTCACGTATAAGTATGAGTGCGTAGACGTGGTCCCAGTATTGATTGGAATAAGATATCCCGAGCATAAAACTACAATTTATCCAAAAATTTTTGCTAACAATTTTCAAATGTGGTGTCTTCGTGCTTGAGTGTGGGTATTAGCCCCTAATGATGGATCTATGGTCGCTCGAACCAGAATCTCTTTTCGAAATATAAAAATTAAGCTCGCGAGTTGGAATTTATTCTGATACCCGGTGAATTAGTGCTGAAGGGTTTCTATTAGTTCCGAGCGTTTCACTCTGAATTGTTAAGATTAGAATAGTGCGCCGTAAAACATATTCAATCACTCCCTGTGCAGGACTACACCTCGTCCAGCGGGATGCCCGTCGTGAAGCACGGCACGATCGTGAAGCTGGTCGAGAGGCTGACCCACCATTCGTGAGTGGCAAGGGATACGGTAGATTCAGGAGAAGTACGGTTGCGCTTGCTATTTTGTGGAGTTACGGTGGTTACAAGGGACTTCTGTGAATCGATATTAGAAGGTTACGATATCGATTAGGGTGTTACAGTACCCAGAGTGGAGTACGGTACTCGTCGTTGCAGGACGATCGACATCGCGTACGTGCGCACCTTCCTCATCTCGTATCGCTCATTCTGCAAGCCGTCGCGATTGCTCGAACTGCTCATTCTGGTGAGGGAAATTGATTTTGAAGGATAAGAAAGAGAAGATTGTTTCTGAACAACTCGGTTGGTATTTGAGGTAGTGGAAGAACTGGAATCTCGCGGGTTTATTCGGTTGTTTTGTAAAGGTCAAGAGTGGGAATGATTACTCCTGGTCGTGTATTGAGAATGTGTAGTAGGGGTGAAACGGGGGCGGTGTAGGTTAGTTGTTAAACTCGCCGAACAAAATTACCAGTGAACCGGTGGTCTGAGAAATGTAGTGGGGTTGGATCAGGAATCGTACAGGCCTGAAGTTTTACCCAATTTTTTTTGCAATTCTTACGGGCTAATTGCATAATTAATAACATAATTACAGCGCTTCGACGTGCCGCTGCCGAAGGTGCTGCAGGGCGGCGATGCCAAGTTTGTTATTTCAGTAATTATTAATTATTATTTTTAATAATTAATTAATTGATTAACCATGAACGAAGTCGTCAACGATTCCCCTTCCAGACCCTCCTTGTTCGCCTCGAGCAACGCGTTCCGCGACCTGGCCGGCAACGGATCTGCAGCAGGAGGAACGACGGCTGCAGCTGCAGCAGCTGCAAATGTCGGCGCGTGGAGGTTGGTTGTTTTATTCTCATCAAGCCCAGTCGAATCGCCGATAGAACTGTAGCCAGGTGAAGTAGATATTAGGGTTAACCGAACGAACACGAATTCCGAAAGTTTCGAACCGGCGCGCCTATTTGCATAGATTGCGCAATGAGACTCGCCTCTCGTCGTTTCGGAACGATTTCGGATCAATTCCATTGTTCGGATCAGCCCGCGAGAGGATCGGTGCACCGCACAATTATTCCGATTTTCCCTCGTTTTGATGTTTCAGCCGTGTTCGCGCGGGGTTTCGGGGTACAATGGCCAATTTGCATTCGTTGCGCAATGAGACTCGTTTCGGAACGATTTCGGAACGAAAGTCACGTAGATTGCGCAACGAGAGTCATTCTGCTCCGTTTCGAATGGCGTTTCGATTGTTCGAACCGTCAACCCTAGTAGATATGCCGAAACGCGAGTTGACTAGTGTTGAAACTTCTATTTTTGATGACAGCAGGCGGGATCGTTGCGATTTTTCAAAAATTTTCAATTGACATGACTTTTCGACCACTGGATTTTTGCGCTGAGTGTACACATTGCCGAGTAGAACAACAAGAAGTTGAAATGCGAAAGATGTCAATGGTATCAAAAGTTCTCTAATTCAGGAGTGGCGGTCCTCTGGCAGGTCGCTTCGACACGGTGCAGTCGCACGGACTGAGTGGCACGGCGAGTGTGGGAGGAGGAGGAGCGGCTGCGAGGGAGCCGAGTGAGTTGTTTGATGTAGTTATAAATAAGGAACCTCGTGTCTATTGCAATTGGTGGGAGCAATGGGTTGAGTACATCTTGTGAAACAGAGAAGTTAGTATTTTCAATAAGAAGAAGTAATTGCTCCCTGGAGGCGGAACTTGCTAACTAGCTGCGTTGAAACTGTGATAGGCCATGTGGGATGAGAATTATAATTGTTTTGTACACGTATTTAGTGATGAGTGATTATTTCACGAATGAGAAATTAAAAGAATAGACGCTGCGAAACTGCTAACATCCATGAATCAATTTGGATTCCTTTCCATTGGATGACTATTTGTTATTGGTTCTTTGGTACCGAACTTTATCAATAGATTGCCCGAAACTCAAATCTTCCACAATTCGATGCCTCACTCTACAGGCATCTACACGGGTTTCCTGCACACGTCCCTCGTCGATCAGTCGATTCAGCGCTTCAAGAAGGAGTACGTCGGACCGGTGCAGCTCAGGTCAGTTTCGCAATGATAAGAAACCGTGTTCTGGTTTCGAGGATACTCCATAAATGGCAGCTGCGCGGGCAAATGTGATTCACTCACCTGCGCCATTTCAAAAAAAAAATTACACGACTAGGTTATTTCGGTTTCGTGTTTGCTCCAAAGTACTGACTGTGGTGAAAGGGTTGATGAACCAAATGGAAACAATAATTCAATATCGCAGAGTGCTGAACGTGATTCGCAAGTGGGTGGTCGACCACTGGTACGACTTCGAGGCCGATCACGAACTGCTCGAGGGAGTGCAGGTACTGTAGGGGTACTGTAGCGGGAGCTGTATCGATTGGGAATACTCCCCTCTTTCCATGTCTCGTATGTTTAGTCAATTTAATTCAATGTGGAAATTCACATGATATTGTGTAGTCTGTGTCTGATTGATCTTTGATCTCTCCGCAGGATTTCCTCACGAAGATCCTGGACGCGAAACGGCCCGTCTCCGCGCAGCTGCGGAAGTTCAGCAAGAATGTGCTGGTGAGTGGTTTCTTACTTGCACTAAAAAGGCGAGTGGCGGTTTCATGCGCAGATGATATGTAATGGGATCTGTGAAAGGCAATCTTTGCTTTGTGGCCGAGACATTAAATATAAATACGATAGTACAATGCCAGCACGCGGCTTCACTAAGCAATTGGGCGTTTCAAAAACATATGACATCTTTGTGTGACAGTGCAAAATGTTAATTAACTCCTGTCGCACAGAATAAACTAATATTCCCTTTGCAGTCGATCGTGCGGAAGAAGGTGTGCGCGAGCACGGGCACGACGCCCGCCCCGACGGCGTCCGAGGGACACTTCAACTTCGCCTTCGATAGAGATGACGAACCGGAGGAGGAGACCATTGGTGAGTGGTGTGATTTCCGTACATACCTGGCCCAGGTAGCTCCTTTTCGTCCTAACTATACGGGTCTCCGGGACATAAATTTACTTCGGTTGTACGGGTCATGGGTATTTTTCAATGATTTCCTCACGAAACGGGTCACCTCTGAATTTTACGGAAAATGTCAATTTCTGAACGGGTCTCCGCCACCTTGAAGTTCCTCAAGGAAAACGGCGGACAGCTATGTTTCCGTACTTACTACGGTAGCTGGAAAAATCGTGATTACATTTGCCTCAGACGATTCATTGTTGTGAATCCGATTAGTCGCAATATGACAGATGCGTGAAACACAATCGTAGGTGGTCGTAAGTAACCTTGAAACCAATGGAATTTATCGTTCCGCCTTTCAGCCGAGCGCCGTCGTCGCATCGCCGAGGTGAACAACTTCCAGCCGAAGAAGCCTGATGTGAGTGGAGTACGGTAGGAGGAATACGGTAGTGGAGTGCTATATTTGGATACGGTAGAAAGTTGCGGCCGTAATTAGTGAGTATTCGATTAATCATAAGCGTGACACTGTTATCAGAACCCATGTGAATCAGGTACACTTACGGGAAGCTTGCAGCACCGATGTGACATGTTACGTTTTTTCGACAAAAAGCTGCACCTTTCTGTAGCGATGAATATTTTTACTTATTGCGATGGCCTCGGGTCATGAATCATTACAGTTGGGTAGAGTGTGTACATACTGAGACTTTGCAGCACGAATGAGGCATGCGCTATCTTAGATAAATCTGAAAATAAATAATAATTTAAAATATGAATAATTGTAGCCGCCGGTGTGGCACGTGGCGAAGAAGGGCGAGATGAGCGCGTACGATCTGCTCACCCTCCACCCACTCGAGATTGGGAGACAGGTGAGGGTACTTCAGGGAAGGGCGCGTGCTAGACGCGACGGGTTAGAGAGGGCGGGTTTGGACGACAAGTGAGCAAATTTAAATGATTCAATAATACGGGACAAAACAAAAATCGCTACAAATTCTTCAAACCATTTTCTCTTGCTGTCTTCCGCCTGTCTCGCTCCGCCCACTCGAGATTGGAAGATAAGTGGTTAGGGGTAGGGACGGAGATTTGGAAGACAGGTGAGACAGATGATGGAAACAGTATGCGAATTCGCTAGACAAGGCATATTTTGTCCAACCAGGTTGCAATGGCTTCTCCCTGTGCGTATGTCTCAACTATATGTGAGACGGTTGATATCGATATGACATTGTTGGAAAAAAAACGTGCGATCTAATTCCAGCTGACCCTGATCCACTTCGACCTCTATCGGGCGATCAAACCGATCGAGCTGGTCGGGCAGGCGTGGATGAAGGGCGACAAGTACAAGAACAGCCCCCAACTGCTCAAGCTGACGGACCACTCCAATCAGGTTTGTGGTTAGAGGATTTTTTTATGAACTCAGAGCCAAGACCTGGGGAGGGTGACAACCCGGCAACTGCATTTCGGCAAACGACATTTCGACAACTGAAATTTCGGCAAACGACAATTCGGCAACTGCTCTGGTTTCTCGCTACCAGTGTGTTTACCAGTTGCGTGCGGGTTGAAATACAACTGGTAAATGGACTGGTTTACCACTGGTAAACAACTTCTTGGTAAACAACTTCTATGGTAAACAACTGGTAAACAAGTCTAGACAGGAATGGTCTATGGGCCATATTTATTGATTGAATGAGTTGCCTCATACAGTAACCGAGCCGCACATGGAACGTCCATGTACGGTAGTCACATCCAAAAGCCATCTCTACTGAGATCGCAGTGAAGTGCAGGTATGCACTAGTTCTGTGAGAAGAGGGCTGTGGGGGGAGACCTAATAGGCAAGGCGCGTGCTAGTCACGACGGGTAAGGTTCCTTCGCTTTTTTACCAGTGGTAAACCACTTGGGACTGGTTTACCACTGGTAACCTCTCAACTGGTAAACAACTGGTAGACACACTTGTTTACCACTGGTAAAGGCAAACTCCGCCCCCCTGCACTGGTTTACCACTGGTAGCGAGAAACCAGAGTGGGCATAACTCAGCCTGTAGTCAGCCTAGGACTATGAGAGTGGTACCATTGTGATCAGTATCGATTGCTGATAATTCTCCGGTCAAAGTAAAAAATTCGAAAAAAATCGATTTTTCCAGACTTTGACACCTTGCCAAAATGTCGTCGAGTGGTAAAAGACCAAAGATTAGATGGGATATGGGTAGTAGAGATACATAGGAGTCGAATGGTACCAACTATGACCCACATGGACGATTTTGGGCAAAGTCATAGCCAGTTGCCGAAATGTCGTCGCGATGTCAAAGATCAAAGATCAAATTGGTAAAATAATAGGCGAATCAATACTGATCACAACGGTACCACTCCCATAGTCCTAGGTTGACTACAGGCTGAGTTATGCCCAGTTGCCGAATTGTCGTTTGCCAAAATGCAGTTGCCGAGTTGTCGTTTGCCGAAAATGGAGTTGCCGGGTTGCCCCCCCCCCCCAAGACCTGTACATCACGCCAAAACGTGGTCAGAATTAGTGGGAACCCTGAAACCGAAAAATGTGCGTTTGATATTAGGTAATTCTCCAGTTGGTGTGTTAGGATTTTTTCAATCGTTGCGCCGCTCCCATTCCTGTTCTCTCTGCACAACTCATTTGCCGACTTTGTGAAACTCAAACGTGTAATCGCTACAATTCCAGTTGACCTACTGGGTGTCTCGATCGATCGTGGAGACGGAATCACTGGAGGAGCGAGTGGCGCTCTTCTCGCGAGTATTGGAGGTACTCTTGTTACCTATTTTTATTTGTTGCTGTCCAAATTGAAGTTATTTCCTTGGTTACCATGGTGCAATGAGTGTAGAAGTGTTGATGTTTCACTGGATGATAAAGAGTAATCGTTTTTAAGGTTTTGATTATTCTGATTTCGTCAATGGAAAAAAATTGTATGCAACGCATATCATACAGGTGATGACGGTGTTCGAGGAGCTGCACAACTTCACGGGCCTCGTCGCCTTCTACTCGGCTCTGAACAAGGCCTGCGTCCATCGACTGACGTGGTGCTGGGATGTGAGTAGCCAACAGTGTTTCGTAGTGTTGACAAATCGGCACTCGCCTCTCCTCATTTTGCGTACTCTCTCGTCTCTCTGACCGGCGAGGGATCATTCTAAACGAGAGAGGCGCGTGCCGAGTTGTCCTCACTAGTGTTAGGTTATGTCGCTGCTAGACGAGAAAAAACCGTAGTCTGAATCAGTGAAATCATTCCCCACGTTCATGTGCAGAATGAAGTTGCTGATTATTCTCTATAACAAAAACTGATGAAGAGAGGAGCACTTGAAAGCAGCCAGACATTAGTCAATTAGCAGTGTTAGCTGAATTTTCGTTTTTTGTAAACATCTGGGCTTTCTGTTTTCGGCTTCACTGGATTCTTATTAGAATCTTGAACTGGCCGATTTAATCTCTGATCAGAGCTGCCGATATAAATAAAATGAAATGCTTGCAGAGACTGGACAGCGAGAAGCAGAAGTGCTACGGCCGATTCCAGAAATTGTAAGCTCTGAGTTGCATGGTTGGGTTTCCATGGCGCCGTCTAACGGCATGTACGAGATCTTTTTGGATTGTGGCGGCGACGCACTGCATTAGGTAACCGCCACGGGCGCATTGCATTAGGCGTTAGGTCCCATGTTCAGTTTGGAACGAGCGCAACCTGGATTAAGTGGACATGTAAGGCTGAACGGATCAAAATTAGAATTAGAATTAGAATTAGAATAGAATAATTAGAAAATTAGAATTTAAAATTAGGTACCCAAACTCCGACACGTAATAGTGCTGCCTAATGCAATGCGCCCTGCGACGAATTCGACGCCCTAACGCCAGATGAAATCGGTTTTTGAAAGATATACCTAATTGATCCGTTCAGTCTTGTCAACTGGCATTGAGTAGGCTTTAAACAGCTACCAACTAAAATTACTGCTATTTTTATTTGAAAATTAATTTATAATTCGGTTAATAACCCGTGCAATTGAATGTGCAACCCGCACTGGACAGAGATGGTGAAGCGACTGCAGCAGATCAACCCGCCTTGCGTACCCTTCTTCGGTGGGTTTTTTTCAGTAGTAAAATGTATTTTTTGAAACATGTAGGTACAGGTATAGGCTAACACTTGTTCCACGAGAGTGTCATACTAATGCTCATACTCCTCGAAACGGTGCATTTCTCCTTTCTAGTATTATAGAATAGTTGATCATGTGTTTCAAGAGATGACTATATTGTTGATAGTTGTTCTCTTCATAATGAAGAGAAACTACTCAATTATAGGCCACTACCTCTCGACGATCTACTTCTATGACAGCGGCAACACGACGTTCGTGAATATCCCGGGCAACGATATGAGACACGATCAGGTGTGTTTTTAAATTTAATTCAGGTCTGACTTAGCTCGGTTTCATTGATATGTGAAGTAGTGTCGATAATCGTGTCGATCGCTATGAAAAGATTTTGAAAAGGAAATTCGTGAATGTTGCTTGCAAACTAGGTACACTCGTGTTTGTCCGTGAATGTAAAGACTGAATGGGATGGGGCCGACTGGTATTGTTGCTGCTGTCAAGTCTAGAGATAATTAATTGCAGCAAGACAACGAGTCGCTGCTGGTCTCCTTCCTCAAGTGCCGAAGGATAGCCAACGTCATCTCGGAGATTCAGGTACCGTAATCCTAGACTATCGATCGATTACCATAATCTTTACCCTGCTTTATGCATCTTTTGTAGATGTACCAGAACGAGCCGTATTGCCTGAAGATGGAGGAGAGCATACGGGTGAGTGATTATCGATTGACCAAGTCGGGTTACCGTAGCTTCACTGCCTTTTGATGGTTGAAGGAGGGGACGACGTTGAGGAAATTCTTGTACAATAGAGGGAATCAAAAAACGATGGATTATATTATCGATTATGAGGTTTGGGTACTTTAGCAGTATTTATTTGGCTGTGTGTCGGAAAACAGAAAGAGGGATTAACAATTTTTATGTAAGCTACGGGATTCGGGGAAAGCAACTGCTACTGCGTAGATTGGTCAACAAATTGGATGGGGGTGATGAGCGGTGCCTCGCGAGGTAATTTCGGACGGGTCGTTGGTGTTTCACTGCCGAGTCAAGAGGAGAGATTATCTCGGTTGTTTCTCTGTCCTCACCCTTTTTATGTATGAAAAAATAATCATGTGCACAAAGAGTGCGGGAGTGCACATTTTCATCTCGCGATGTAGCGAGGATGAAACCAAAAAAATGCCGCGGGGTTTCGCTTGTTTGGTTGTGTCGTCGACCTTATTAGAGGTTTCGTAGAGCGAAGAGGGGTGGGAAGTGGAGTTATCCCATCGTAGGACTTCTCTCGCTATTCCTGGGGATTTCATAATTCAATCAGTGAATGGATTCACTGACGAAGAGCGAGGCGATAAATAACGAGAGAGTGCTACCGGCCGAGCTCTGGTGGTTGATCAGATCGGAGAATCGTTCGGCCTCTGATCATATGAGTGATGAGGGGCAGAACCGGAAACGTGCGCCTCGGGGGAAGATAAAGTGTGTGTAAAATGGAGGGTGGGAGGCTGCGATATTTCACGAAGATTACTGCATGCGTTTGCAGAATTCGGGACGTGCTATTTTAATATTTCTGATATTGGTAGCACAGCTCTGGTAACTGGACTTTCGTCAGACGCACTCATCCATTAACTTGTTTTCAGGTAGCGAGTGTGAAAATACGGAGCGTACTTTGTCGACCTTTTGCTGCTCCCAACGCCTGTTGATTCGTCTTAGACGGTCAACACCACCATCCAATCAATGGAGGTGATTTTCTAACTAGAAAGTGTAGACAACGAAGTCGACGAGGCAATCGTAAACGAAGAAGAAGAGAAAGAGCTCCGAAATCACCCGGAAGTGGCTGATCTCTCTACCTCTTCATCCCCCTCTTCTTGCCTCCTTCTCCTCCTTCTCCTTCCTCTCCTCCTTCCTCTCCTCCTTCCTCTCCCTCCCTCTAGCTGCTGCTGTGATCAGTAGGAGCACACCCTCACTTCCGGTCGGAGGCGGACGGAGCAGTCGACAGCCTCTCTCCAGAGGCCTCTACTCCCTCGCCACCGCCTGACACCCTGCGCCCTCTCCGAATCGCCCGCTCTCTAGCCCGATTCGTCAGTTGCCTGAGGGTACTGAGGATGTGAGCAGGAGGAGGGAGGAGAGGCGACACTGCCTCAGCTCTCTCTCTCTCCGATTCGCACGGTCTCTCGCCGTCTTCGAGAGTCTGTCGCCTCTTGCGGGCCGCACGCTATCTAGTGGGCGTAGAGGATATCTGGAGAGAGAGGAGAAAGAGAAGAGATTGTGCGAATGAGATTTCGAAGTGATCGCCCCACTTCCGATTGCTCGAGGGGAGTTTGAGACTTTGAGATGAAATGTGTTGTTGCCGTGGCGTGAGGGCGGCGATTCTCAGAATGCGAATCATTCATTCGTTGTTTGCCAGCTAGGTTGTTGCGTTAGATAATAATCTGATCACCGATGAACGTTGTTTATGGTATCCGTTCGGATCCCTTGAGGATTGACATACTTTGCTTTCTTTCTCGTTTTTTTCTCACAGTCTTGAATTTCGGCCTTGATCTCTGTTTCGAACCCGACCCCTGTCTCTTTCTCTCAGTCTTCTCCGTACTGCCACACCTCACAAAAACTTGTTGTTATGTCAAAGATTTTCTCCGGAAGCACTAGTTCTTGAACGCTCGGTTATCGAGCTGCTGATCATTGGTCATTATTTGTCCTTCATATTTATCTACACTCTGTACTGCTCTGTGTTATATTCTAAGAGTAATCTCATAGTGGTGCCTGATTGCTGCTAGTGGTCTGGGGGGCTGAATTATGAGTCTTCTTCTCGCCTCGCGGATCACAAGACGGCGCGGTGTAAACATTTCGATCGATTTCGACTTCGCAGTTCGCAAACATGTTGTTTGTTGATGGATTCGCTCGTGTGAGGGTGCCTTGATTGGTCGATCGGAATGGATGAAGTAGAGTTTGACGGGAAGAAGTTTGTGAGGGTGTTGTTGCCGAAATGTCTTTCGTGATCATGAAGACTGAAGTGGAGTGAGCGAAGTAGCGCCTGATCGGTCTGACAATGAGTCACGAGAGACACGGCTACTGGGGTTGGAGAGAGGGAGTAGCACCTGGCTAGGTTACTATCACACATGCCTCACTTTTTTTCTCCAATTCTCACAATCAGCTACCTTTACTGCATTCTGATTCCGCATTAGTCACAGAATAACTAATTCGCGGATCTGTTGAAAGTAGGATACTTTCGCCTCATTCTCCGCAGCCGGAAGAGCCCCCACTCCCCCACTGATCACCGCCATTAACTCTACTGCTGATTCGACCGCTGTAACAAGGGGGACGAGCAGGTCCTCATCCCTCTCCTCTGCCTCCTCCTCGCCCCATCCATTCTTCTCCTTCCGCTTTTTCTCCCTCTCTCGTACCTCCAAGCGATCTAATAGCCTTGACATCTCCTGATCTCTTCGCCTCTCCTGTGATGTCGTGCCCATTCCACCCCCACGAGAGAGATTAAAGGGTGCCACGAAGTGAATGGGATGAGAGAGGACAGAATAATGTGCCACCAGATTCGCTAAACTAGAGAGAGTGGCGACGATTGAAGCCCCACTAGAATCTGTGACAATTTTCTGACGCATAGTGCGACGAGATGCGAGAGTAGTGTTGCAGTTCATTCCAACTCTATGGATGCTGCAGTGTAACGAGGAAGCGAAGTGAACCCGAGTTTGCCCCCTCTTTTCTCATCTCTTTTTCCCCATCCGTCAGAGTTCGCGGCACATTCTCGAGATGACTGATGGCTGAAACGTTTGAAGTGTTTCGGAAATGAAACCAGCTTCCTGATCAACGATGAGCGAAAGGGGATGGATGCAATATAGATCGATAGTGTAGTCTGTGCCTTGGACTGATCCTATCACACACTCGGAGGTGGCTTGCACTTTGGTTCATCCGACGCCTCGTGAGTCGTTGGAGGGGAGAAGAAGGAGGAAAAGAGGAAATGGAGGGCGAAGTGAGAAGTGGGAGGAAAGAGCAGTATAGTGCAGTCATTGATAGCTTTCTGATAGGTCCTTCTTCTTTCTTTTAGTTCGTAGGCTCTTCCTATTATTTTTCTCTCTATTATTTTTAGTTTTTCTATTATTTTTCTCTCTTTTATTTCTGATCATAATGAGTTGAGTAGGATACTTTTTTTCCTTTTCTCAATATCTTGCTTCTCAATATATTGCAATTATCCGTTTTCGGAGCAGAAGTCTTCAATGTTGCATTCCTCGTCGTGATAAGGCTTCTTCTCTGAGGAATTATGTGGTTTCGCATTAGGATTTCTTCCCCTTCTTGTATGAGTCAGAAAGAGATAGAAGACATGCACACATGCTGTTGCGAATATTTTGTGATTGTTCACTACGATATTAGCATTACCAGACAGACGTCGACGACGACATTACACATGCTGGCATCAGACATCTCTCTCATATTTGTATCTATCCTGATCTTCTCCCTCAGTCATCAGATAATCCGAGACGACAAAACTACACTGATTTATGGGCGAGATTGGCGCAAGATTGTGGATATACTAGGACCAGAAGAGTGCAAGATCCCTTTTGAGATAGGAGAGAGGGGACAAGTGAACACGACAGTGGTTAGGATGTCTTTGGTTTGGTTTCTCTACCTTGTAGTCTGCGCTTCTTGCGCCTTGTAAGAGTTCAACAGATGTGTCACAGCTGATGAATCCCCCATGATTAAAAGTAGAAATGGACTTTGTGAGCCTGCGCGTTGACTCACGCGAAGCCTGCCTGTTTTTCTGGCCTTTGGTGTTGTCGCCGTTGGTCCCAATGGTTCCTCGAATGGTCACGGAGTAGCTTATATTTCCTCCTTCGAAATCGCAACCGATTACAGGCAATCTGTATCAGGAATGAATCCCGCAAAGCCATTAAAGATTACTGTCCACGTCAATGAAGTAGTTGTCAGGAATCGTTAGATTGGCTAAATGTTTTGCAAGTATCTAACTACACACAACCACTTCCTCGTCTTCTTCTTCTCTATCACGCAATAATGCATTCCCTTGCCGACTTTTTACCCTTCTCATCTTTCCTATCTGATTTACGATTCCGTCGTTTTCTGTGCGCGATGTATGAACGAGTGATTTGCTACGATGTATTCAAGGCTTCCTTGCAGCAAGCCCCTTCCATCCCATGGCTGCAGCCGCGCCGACGACTGCAGCCGAGCAGTCGCAGCACCACTTCGTCTTCTCACGGCATCGTCCCGAACAGCGCAGCCTGCCTGCAGCCCGCTCCTGCTGCCGGTGTCGCGGGTCGACACGTGCAGCAACAATCGCAGCAGCACGACCAAGGAGAGGAGCCTCTGTTGATGGCGCAGCGCCCGATACAGCGATGCTCGTGACGATGGATTGGTACGAGACGACGAGGACGACGAGGCCATCAACGTCGACCTCGTCGGAGGATGTTGAGGGCGCTCGTCCGACGCCCTCACCGTCGTCCTTCTGGTCCTCGTGCTGGTCACCTCGATGGCTACCCTGGTGGAGTTCAGCTGCAAAGGAGTCGACTGAGTGGCGACCAATGGCGAAGGTTATCGTCGTGAGAAAAGTGAGTTGTATTCATAGGGGATACGGAAAATCTATTCTAAGCACTTGCCACCTACGCAAGTGCCAATTATGATGCTCTTCTCTATTGCGGGTGAAAAAAAGACGTGATTTATCTTGTCATTATTGGGAAGCATAGATCGCCGTACAGGAGCGTTGAACAGAGAACAGTAAAGGGGATAGATGAGCAAAGGTTGATGCTGTATAGGGCATTTGCGCTGCTTCATGTGAACATCACTGGTGAATCATGGGTGTCTTACCCTTCTTTAATCGGTGTTTTTCATCCCGATATTTTCTGAAATCCACGGGAATTCTTTTGAATACCCTCCCTAAGCCGGAGTCCATCTGTCCTTCTCTCGTCTCTAAAGTGCGATAGAAGGTAGTGCCAGGAACGGGAGGCAAGCACGAAGGGATTCGCCTCTTCCCTCTGCCAATCCCTCTGATTATCGCGTGATGCTATTTTTCACGCTCATCTAATATTAGCCAAAGGTCTGCCGCTGACTCATGGCAGTTGTTGTTGGAAAAGCTTGACGGAGATGTTTGTGGAACTGAGAATGAAGTGGCATTGAGGAAGCCAACGACGAAAAGTGTGATTTTCGCTACTAGAAACGGAAGAATGAATCGCGCTGATGAATAATTATTTTACTATAATTCCTTCCTGCTTGGTGGTCACGGTAGTTGCCACAGTAAGCAAAACTAGATCTCTGTATGCACAGTAAATGTGCGTCTTTGATCGTGATCAATGGTTTGTGTTAGTCATACCCCGCCAGGCCTGATTTACTGCTCTCGATGACGAGCGAAATTAGAGCTAAAGATGAGAGGGCAATTTAGCAGTCTCTCACTTCAGCATGCTCTCTCATTTCCCTCTGATAATAAAGTAGAAGTGGGAGAGATGGACTTCTAAGTAGTGATTCATCCGGAGGAAATGCTTGTTTCCTGAACCAATAAGATCAAAAGTAATATTGTCACTGAATGGATTCAGCAGAATCCCACGCAGGATCTAAAGTCCAGGATACGACTTAGGGCAAGTACGACGGTTCACGAGTAATGAAAGACGGTGACGCATGGTCACAACGTAAACGTTTTTCTGAATATGGAGAGGGTAACTCGTGAGAGGAGGATCATGTGCTCACATATTGAGAGGCCTTTTTGTTTTGTTTTTCTAATGAGTTTTCCGATGAGGAATTTGGAACACCAATGAATGTGATGTTTCAACTGCTTGTTTACCGGTAAATTACAGCAATCCATGTCTACTATGCGAGTTGTTTGAACACGTTACAGTTCGTGCGACTTGAAAATGTTGCATTGCTCAGAGATTTCGTCGCATTAGTGCGAATCGTGTCCGCGATCACTCGTCGAAGCAACGCTAATCGCTGCTTCCTCCCCTCCTTCCTCTTCTTCTTCCCTAACTTGGGTAACAGCCAGACCACAGCCCAGATGACTCATCTCACCTAGCGGCTTCTCGCTCTCTCCTCGTCTCTTCGACACCTCTCGCTCCCTCGTCAAGTCCCGCCCCTTCAGATTCCTTCTCAACGGGCAAGGCACGACTAGAGGCGTGGCCTTCCCTGCCCCTCCCACTTCTTCTTCATCTCGAATAGTCCAGTCAGTGCTTTAGTGTTGCGAGCAGCACAGTGTTCACTTCTTTTCTCCCTAGTCGACACTCTGCAATGACGGTGGACGTTGTTCAACGCAGCCTCGGCAGCACCTGCAGTGAGCAAGCTACTTCCATTGCTCAGCCGAACGAAGCGATCCCTCGTAGCGACGATCCCGACGAACAGACGGTGATTTTGGATGACGAAGAGGAGGAGATTTCCCTGCATGGTCGAGCCATCTATGCAGTCATCGAGCTGGGCGCTGACAACAAGCCCCGCTACAGATTGGACAAGATTCAGAACTATCTCTACACTGCGAGCAACGATGTGAGAAGATCGGAGGACGGAGGTTACTACTCGAAGAAGGATAGGAGGAGAGCCGCGAGTATGGAGCCGAAGAGAGATGTCGAGTGCAGCAAGAGATGCAACAGCACGTCGAGTTCGGCGTCCTCGGGAGGCCTGAGAAGGAGGCTCAATGGAGCCATCAAGGTACGGTGTCGCTACCCTTTCGTTCATTCTCGGTCGAGAGCCATCTCGGATTTCGTGAGCTTACGAAACTGGTGCGATGCATCGGATGAGAAAGCGGAACGAAATCCTAGTTCGCGGTTTTCTGATGCGGATCTTGGTGATGAATGTGCGTCTCTCCAGGTGGTGCAGAGGTGCAAAGAAGCAGTGCAATCAGGCATCCGCTTCCGAGAGTTCAAGGATGGATCGTCAGTGACGTCATCGGGATCGAGATGACGACGCCCATCCAGAAGGACTCGTCTTCGATCTGTAGGATTGACAGTCCACTTCTCTACAGTAGAGCCATAGTCGGAGTGTACCTTAGCTATCCTATTTTTACTTTATAGACTCATGCTTATCCACGGTATCAATCCCTCAAGCCACACAGCTTCCCGAAATTCGTGTGATATTTGTTAGTCTGTAATCTATATTTATATTTTTGTATATTTTCTTATAATCACCACGTTCTTTCCCTCTCTATGGCCTTATCCATCCGTTTCCCCCCAATTACATTGTTCCATCACAAGCAAGGCTTGAGTCACTTACTGGAGTAAACAATTGAATATCAGTCAAGTGGCGAGTGGAACACGAAGGTTAATTTGCACATGAGGCCGGGATGTTTCGGGAATAACTCGCCCCTGTGAGCGATGTCGAGTAGATAATGAAGTTGAAGAGGCGAAGGCAGCACTTTCTGTAGTCGTAATTGGCAGTACCAGGCTCGAAAGAGATGTTTTCGATACGGACAGAAGGATGACTAAGTCTCTTGACGACGATAGTGGTCAACAGCATTATTATTCAGTAGTTCTCGCTTATTCATCGGTAGCTAAATCGAGCTTCATGGAAACATGTAACGGTGAATAAGATGTGACCTTTCACTCGAATCAGATGTTGCGATTCGATGAAATCATTCGGCATCCAAACAAGGCTTCGTCAGAGTTCATAGAACGAAGAGAGATTTGACGAGAGGGGCCGTATTGCTTTAACACTCATAGCTTTGCTGTTTGCTACAAGTAGTAATCCGACAGGATTTTGAATCGGTGTTATTTGGTCTTCAATCATATTTTCTGAGAAGGGAATTAACGTGGGAGACGAAACAGCCAATTCAAGTAATTCTCGCTTATCATGAGAATCGTTCCCATGTAATGATTTGTATTTACCTTGAAAATTGCCTCTGATCGTTCTCGAGAGAAAGCTAACTCTCCTAAAATAGACTTGTTCGCTCATCGGTGACAGAATTGTAGTAGCGGAGGAGGATGGTGATAAATAAATCTCGTCGTAAATAAATCTTTAGATGAGTCATGGTCGTGCCAGCAAAGCGACATGCACTCTCTCTCTACGAATCTCTACGAATCACTCTGCCTTTCTGAATGTGAATTGGCCAAATCACAGGCGATTCACATTTGCCCTGATGCATATGAAAGATCTTCGAGTGGATGAATCATGCAGGAAATTGGCGACATTTGAGTGAGCCTGAAGGAGTCACGTTTTGCGGATGAAAGTAGAGACATTCTTTTGCATTAGGGCAATTTGCTTATGTTTCCACTCTTCAAGTCTTTTCTGGGATTGATGATGAAGATCTTTCTCGGAAGCTCTCAAGGGGGAATGAGCGCATGATTACTGTCAACTCACAGTAAAGCCTCCTCACTCTCTCGGGATATATGAGTCAGCGAAGAGGCAGACTGAATAAGCAGGCTCTTTAATGAGCGCGATGAGCTCAGATTCTTCTGGCAAAAAACATCCTGTCATGAGGATGACTCAGAAATAGAAAGCAGCGTCAGGATTTCCTTCGAAGGTCTTCTTCCTAAAGGATCAAGCTAGAGCCTACACAGTTCCATACTTTCTGGTGTGAATACACGAATTGGGTACATCCGCGAGGCTCGATCGCAAGTAGAATCTCAGATTGGGATTTATGGGGTGGTTCACACAATCGGATAAGTCCACCAATTGGAATATCCACGCTTGGGAGCTGTCACTAGAGCGTGTGGGGTAGGGAAGGTGGATGCCCAACCTGTCGGCGCTGACCCTTCATAGCGGAGATGAACGAACCCTCTGGCTCTTCCTCTCGTCCCACTGGCACTTTCCCACGTTATCAGACTCGGAATCGGCCGGATTTGATCCCAGGAAACGGAAAGGAGAGCGGTGGCTATATAAAGCGCCAATGTTCGGCAACGGCTTGCTAGTTACGATGGCTCCACCGATGCTCACTTGGGTCTACCGTGTGGACGTTTTTCGCTGTCTGGCCCCTCGTGACTCCGCAGCACCTCCTCCTCCACTCCATCCTCGCCACCGGAAGCGACCAGCACCTCCTCCTATCGTGGAGAGAAGTGCCAAGGTACGTTAATGTTTGTAAATATGGCTCTTTGGTGAACTCGATTTAGTACAAATTACCTTACTCGTGCTTATTAGAGGGGCTCTCTCTAGAGCTAGAACGGTGTTGCAAATTGGAGAGGGCTAGATCATTGCTCTAGTGTGAGGATTGTAGTGGAGAGGTCTTACTAAGAAGATTGGTGAATTGCAAGATACTTGCAAGCCCCTCAGCTGATTCGGATAAGCAGAAGTGTGGCTGAATCCGAGCCCAAGTGTGCGTCAAATAAGTCAAATTTATGTGCAAGCTTTGAGCCCTCCCCGCTACTCTATCTAGGAAAAGGAGTGTGTAAAGTAGATTGAGCGTTTTCTCTGCCTCTGGCATATCGGGAGTGAGTCAGTGGTCATGCGCGCGAAAAACGGACGCCTGTGTCTCATCGTGCCTCTGTTTACTTGAATTGGATGAGCGAAAAAGCATGACAGATCGCTGTCGACTGCGTGTCATCGGGGAACGGTTTCGCCTAACTAGCTACTTATTTACGGCGTATGAACAGTCATGAGGCTTACGCTAAAGGGCGATGGCTTGAGTCATCGACCGAGTGAGAAATGCCGACAAGGCTTGAAAGATTAGAGGAGCTGTTGGGACTGTAAGCGCTTCGGAGATAATCTTACAGCGAATAATTTTACGTTTGCGTTATAAGGTACCCTACAGTAGCATATAGTGTTGGTCCAGTTTGACCCAAGTGCCAGTCGGTTCTCATGCGGCTTTTTACTGCCATTACCGTACCTTTGACAGAAGCCGCACTCCCATATTCGCTCTGGTACAGGCGATAAGTGATGACCAAGAAAGAAGGGAATGTCATGCCCTCTGGCTGTAGTTAGACCCCTTTGTATTGCCGCTTCCACTGTGAGATCTGCAGGTAGTAAAGGGCATGATGTAAATGCCATGGATTTTGTACTATGCACATTAATGCTGAGTAAGGTGAGTAATGAAACATGTTTTATTAGCTCAAATTGGCATGATTGGCTCGTCTTACGAATCTGAGAAACTTTAGGAGCAGAAAAATGCACTATCCCTCTCTGAATAAGCCCAATTAAGGCTAGCGGGAAGACTCGCGCACACTATGGTTACAAAAGAGAATGAATGCTTATTTCTGACGTGTGATAATCGTGCAGGACTGAAAGCGGAAGTAGTTAGTCATCCCTCCTACATACATGCTATTTCGACCCCGGAGTTGATCTGTGTAGGAGGAGGACAGATAGTGGTAAACAAAACAAGCCAGGGCTTCCCTAGTTCACTTCACCCAATGAATCCCCGCAAATTCGCCAAATTGCTCCCCGGGTTTGCGCAATATCATTGGAAGAATGGACTCACGCTGAGGGGTCTCTCTGTCCTGATTGCAGGACGCGATAGGGTGAGAAACCTTTGACAGATTCGCAACCAGTTGTTAGCCTTGCACCTCTCCATTCAGAAGGACTCGATTGCGTCATGAGAGAGTCAATTAGACGAGCGAGGCTCCGTTTGAAAGTGTGATCGAGCTCGTGAGATGTTGAGGACCGAGTTTTCGATATCGGCCTTATGCACGATCCCTGGATAGATGGTTGACCAGAAGGTCTAATGGAACCGAGTCGGCTCGATGGCAAATCAAAGGAGCAGTCCTATCGGGGAAGAATAGCAGGTCTCCCTCTCTGTATGGAGGTGTGAATATTGGTCCGCTCTTGAAAGGTGATGATTAATGTGAGAAGGTCTGAGAAGGGAGTTGCGCGTCGTGAGAAACGGTCTGGGAGTGGGGCAGCTTCTGTTTGTGATAGCCATCGGATCCCCATTGAGAGACTCGCTCATGCCCGTCAAGATAAGGACAGCTGTGGGAACTGCAGACTGCCCCTCTTAACCCATTCCACCCAAGGTGTGATCCCCCACTTCCGGTGTCCTCGGGTATACGGTAATGGGCCGGAAGTGATGGGATTAGAGGGTGTCATTGGCGCGCACCGGGTGGTCTGAAGTGAGACCCTTTGCAGTATGCAAAAAGGCTGCCATTCGCAGCGGAAGTAGGCAGGCTGGTGTCACTTTTGGGGATTAAAAGAGATAAGTGGACAGTGAGTACGGGATATTAGACCCTCTTGAAAGAGGTGTCCGGAAGGAAACAGCAGGAAACTGGCGAGAGATCCGGCCATATGGTACCTTTCTCGAGATGGATTCGGAGATTTGGGGATCTTTGAATCGCGTACGGCTCTGTGACGCATGTGTTTGATACTGCACAGGAGGATGCTTGATCGTTTGATTTCTGGTTTGGAGGCTGGAGTGGGAGATCGCAGAAGGGTGTTTGACATTGCAGAAGAGGATTCCTGATACTTTGATTTTCGTTTCGGCGGCTGGGGGAGGGAGATCACAGAACGCGGTGTAGCCCTGCGAGGAAGTCCTCTGAAGTATAAGGGCTCTGAGCAATGAGTCATGTAGTAAGTGGGACGAGGCTGGGATCTTGCACGTAGAGTACGCCTTAGAGGGTGCGATGCGGAAGCTCATGATACTATAGAGGATTTGGGTGTGGATGTCTAGCGTGTGTGTATCCACGATCTGCACATTTTCAAGTGTTAGAGACTGTTTGGAAAATAAGGATTATTGCTCGGTGCTTCTGGCCTGAAGTTCAGTATCACACGAGATTACACGTAGCCGCAGACTTGAAGCGTCTCTGAAGGGAGGTGTATCATTTTAGAACTCACGTTTTAGAACTGGTCATTTTAGAACTCACGATGAGTTCTAAATCGTGGGTTCTGGATGATTCTCCTCTCTAGTTTTCTCTCAAAATTTCTCTATTGGTCGTTCTAGAAGAATCATTAATGAAATTGAGGCTGTACCGATCGAGAACCCACGATTTAGAACTAGGATTGAGTTCTAAAATGACCAGTTCTAAAACGTGAGTTCTAAAATGATACACCTCCGTCTCTGAAGTCCTAATATCGGGGGCATTAGTGCGTTCTGTGGTCTCGCCGACTATGGAAGATCACAAACATGTTTGATCATGAACATATGGGAGCTAAGTTCACACCCTCTTGTTTCGACTGAGCTCTGAAGGTGACACTGAAGTCCAATATTTGTGGTTTCTCGAGTGGTCTAGACTCTCTGGTCATGCGGAGAGTCACGGGCATGTGAGTGAGACTCTCTCTGGAGACCCAATTTCCTGTGGTAACTACATGGAGCAGGAAGTTGTGGATCTTCCTTGGATCCGGGTTAAAAATAGACATGAGGGGGAGTGAAAATCGGGTTGGGCAAAGTGCATGTGACGCGTCGGGACCAAAGTTGAGCCCCGCAAGATGATCGAACTCTGGGCCGATGTACTTTTGGGTGATGCTGAAAGAGATCTGAGAACTTGTGTACTATTGCGACCAGACTGATGAGGCCTGTTTACCACGAAATGAAGCGAGCATTCGAAATTAACAGCATCAGGGGAGTCGGAAATGCAGGTCACATCGATTTTCCCGAATAAGTTATCAGTATATCAGCCTGGTGGCCCCCTTATCACATGTGAGCAAACGAGTTCCAACTCCTCCGTTCCCTCGACCCAGTAGTGTTCGCTTATCAATGGACTGTGCTACTGATAACGATACAATCTTCGAAAGTTTCGAGTTTTGGCCAGCCTTCTGCTCTCTTGAGTGGGGCAGACGTATCGTTCTGAGAAAGGAGACCGAAAAGGGCGACTGTTGAACTGATAACAGCCATTATCATCAGTCGTTAGAACTCGTTTGGCTGTTATGATAACCCGAGAGAGCTGCGCGAGAGTAGTCATCAAATGACTAAGAGCGCCGCCGCCGTAAGTAGATCAAAGGGGAGTTCCGGTGCTAGTAGCGCATAGGTGATAATAGGTAATCAAGCAGAACCAGAACAAGG
>LS566484.1:24788-35898 GCA_900490775.1 Pristionchus maxplancki | reverse complement strand
CTCTAACCACGAAGTTTGAACCTCCTGAGACCATTTTGAGCTGATGTGCCACTTACCCTCCAAATTTCGACGTTCTTAGGCGGACCGCGTTTTAAGATGCCATGGATTAGTCAGAGATGAGTTAGCAAGTCAAGAATTACAGTCCCGCAGAGTCTCCTCCATAACGAGCGTGCCGCGGCGAGTCGCGGCGAGTCACCCCGAGTAACCCCGGCTTGCACTGCCTATTTGACCCTTTCAAAGTGTGTGACTTTTTGGCTATTTTTGGCTGTGACCTTCTATCATGTCTCACCATTGACCTGTTCAAAAAGATTGTTGAAATTCATTTCCGGTAGCTAGTCCCAGAAGCTCTCTCATTTACCCTCCTCCTCTCCCCTCCGCTCATTTGCCTATGCCCTCACAGCCGATCCATCGCAAGCTGAGAATAGGAAATGGGGTAAGCAAATGAGGGGAGGGGAGAGGAGAAGGGTAAATGAGAGAGCTTCTGGGACTAGCTATCGGAAGTGAATTTGAAAAATCTTTTTGAACTGGTCAATGGGGAGACATGATAGAAGGTTACTGGCAAAAATAGCCAAAAAGTTACACACTTTGAAAGGGTCAAATAGGCAGTACAAGCCGGGGTGACTCGGGGTGACTCGCCGCGACTCGCCGCGGCACGCTCGTTAGGGAGGAGAATCTGCGGGACTGTAGTTGGCCTCACTGGCCTCCGATACACACTACACTCACTGCCAGCCAGACAGACACTACGGCCCTCTGACACCACACCATGAGCAGTGCCCAGAAAGCGACACTCGTCATAATTGTATTGACCTTGCATGGCGTGATGTGATAATTCATCTAACTTAATTTAGCTGCTAACGCAACATGCTTACTTAGACAGGGGAAAGGAGAGTCTCAATTTGCACGCTCGCCTGTCAGAGTAATGAGGAATGCACGCATCGGAAGAGTCTACCCGTCATCTTTCGTAGTTTAGACTAGGATTGACAGAAATAGTCTGAAACAGCCGGTTCGTTCACGACTAGTGAGACTGGAATGAGTCTGAATGAAAAATGATCTCTCACCTTGGGACTCGCCTGAGTCCGAGAATGGAAAGACAAAGAATGAGAGGGAGAGAACAAAGGGTGGGACTCATTTGAGTCCCATCATTTGGACTCGCACGAGTCTGAATGATTGGGACTCAAATGAGTCTCAGACTCGCAATTGGACTCTTTCTGCCAACCCTAGTTTAGACGGACATGTGATGATAGTTCCACTCATGGTTGAAATGAGGATGACCATCTTATGGCGTGCTGGGGTAGAGTGAAATGAACACCTATGAAGTGACCTCTCTGGTTATCAAAATAATCTTCTCCCAGATCCCTTTGCAGATATCAAATTCTACACGCACAACGTGGGAAAGATTCCAGAATGTTTCATTGCCCCTGACGTCGTCTCGTTCCGTCTCTCCTCCTTCTTCTTCTCCACCTGAGACAGGGGCGGCGTCACAGGCAGGCTGCGACTCTCCTCATCCTACATGTTCTCTCGCCTAGCTGACCAGTGCTAGAGAACGCGAGGCGAGCCCTATTCTGGGACCGCCTATCTGGGCGGGACTTACTAATGGGGGTACTAATGGGGAATAGACGTCGAGAAATCATTATTTCGCCGTTTTTCACCACTATCACACGCTGAACACCTCTTGGCAGGTGGACGTTCGTCCTATCTCCCCTTCCATCATGACCCACTGTCTCGTCATCGTAGGTCTCCTGGCCACGGCTACATGCGCTCGCCACATCGAGAGTGAGTTTATCATAATCGGTGCTAGGTCGGTTGAGAACCGGACGTAGGCGAGAGACAACTGTTAGAGACGGTATTGCGAACTAGTTCTCATCCGACCTAGTGCCACATAATCCAACTCCTCTGCTAGTCCGTAACAACAAGGTCGATATCGTCGTCACGCTTCCTCATCCGATCCTGAAGTGAATCGACCTTTCAGACAAGCGCTCCCGCGTCGGTGACCTCCCTGCAACGCGTCTGAGCTTCCACCAATGTAAGTTGTCTCACTAATGTCTCCTTCATTGCCGACAAAAGCTGATGGATAAGTCTCTTCGCACTCACTCGCCGATCGACCGGTTGAGAGACTGTGCAGAATGAAGAGAGCGATCCATCAGCTTTTGTCGAGTATGAATCCTCCATAAAGCAAAACCAAGTGTTATTCTAAACAGTATTAACTTTCAGCGAAAGGGACTACCTTCACGGTTCAATCGGTGATGGGCAACAGTGTCAAGACGGAGATGGACGACCACAAATTCCTGTCGGTATGCGATCTTACCTTTTTGAGCTTAAGATGTCCCGATAAGCATAGGAATCTTCAGCGCTTCTACTGTCGATGGGGCTGCTAACTGTATGCAAGCCACTATGGATGATAGCGATAGGGTGACATAGTAATTTAATGATGAGTATATTATCACTAGTCCTATCATCCTTTCTTCATGATACCTCTATTGCTCATTACCATAGAAAATAGAGGAGACCCTTCTTCTTATAGTTCGTCCAGCTCAAGAGGGACCAGCAAGTCTTCATCGACATATCCTTCCGTACTGGTAAGATTGGTCGTCCTACCACTAATTCGTCCTCAACTACTTATCTTCTAGGATTATAACCGCATCCCGACCAACACATTTCGTATGATCATCTTGCAGGCAACGTAAGAACGTCTCGTGCAGAATGGAGGAAGCGGATCTCCGGGGAGGTGAGTGCTTTACTTAGACTCGCTCGCCCTTTCCTGCCTACATTTTTAGCGTAACGCCTAAGTACAAGGAAAACGTTGTCCTTTCCTCTTTGCGCAGTTGCATCCATCGTGGCAATTGCAGGTGGTGGAGTCTCCGTTCGTAGATGAGTTCGAAAAGGTCTGCGAGGAACGCACCGTGGACGGTAAAATTCATAGCAATAGCCATATTCCATGAGATCAGATAGATTCTTTCAGGTGACTACTTCTTCCACTGCTACGGGAAGCCCGCCATCCGTACCATAGAGAACATTCGTCTCCCATCTGGTCTTGATGTTAAGCCGTGGCCCAGAGTAAGTGGCCGATGACAATTAATGTTGCTCATTTGTTGCATGCTCCCCAGCTTCCCTGTCTTACGAGAAAGCATGAAAAGTGTCAAATGTTGCTAAGCTTTCCTGCTATCAAGTTATGGTTTTGCAGAACACCCTCGCAACGATGCAGATCGAGTTGGTAACGGACGACGTAAGATTTTACACTTGATTGTTGGCCAGGAATCTGAAATCTTTTGAAAGTGTACGGTAGACTTTTGTAAAGAACAGACAATATTCCTATTTTTCAGGAGACGGTGCTCTTCCACGTCGAGTTTTTCATTAAGTTCGACTAGTGTAAGATTTTTTAAAGATAATTCTTGCCTTTTTGGCTCATCTCGGTCTTGATATAAAATGTTCGCCTGATGATCTTAAAATTGCAGGTCCTGACAGATGACATCTGAAGCCCTCCCCCCATTCTTCTTCCAGCCACACACTTCATTATCCTTTCCACCTATTTCAACGATCCTACCGATCTTTGATTTCACCCACTTTTCTCTGCTTTCATCCAGTGTTGTCCCGATCGACCTCCTCACGATACTCTAGAACTCACCTTCCCTTACAATCGATTCAGTTTTTTTTGCCTTGCCTTCGTAGTTAGAATGCATTTGTTCGCCGTAGATTGCTTTTGAATTTTTTAGGTTTCCTTTGAGATATTTATTATTAGATTTGTATGGTTTAAGCCCATTATCTTATCTCCTCAACCCCTCCCAGAACTCTACCTCGGGCGAAGACGGTTACCTCAACAAGTTACCACCACTGGTGAAGGACGATCTCATTGGACATCTCATAGTCATTATGCACCTCTAAATAAAGTAGTGTTGAGTCATCTCGAAGAAGTTTCAAAGCGAGAAGATCAAATAAGAGTATCCTGAAATATCCACAACATGTTGGAGTACGATATTTCAAGAATACGATATTTTCCCCGCTCATCCTCCCATCTTTTGCAGATTTTTCTGCTCCAGTGAAGCTATAAATTTCTCAGGATCAAAAAGATGAGAAAGAGTGCAGAAGCACTTCAGACTAAAGAGACTGCACAGAGTAACGAGACCCTCTCTTTCTCACACCCTCCTATTTCCAGGATGTAGAACCTAGGGAAATCAGCAGGAGCTCGAAATCTGACGTTCTCACACCCTCCAGGATTGCTTGACTCGCTAGACTCCGTGGAACCACTGGAGCTAGTTGACGCTGCAGGGTTTTCTCACGCTCACCCAAGTACAGAATATTCTCAGCTAGATTCCGTGAGAGAAATCAGACGTTGCAAGTCTCCACCGCCTCTCACTTCCGTTTGAGAACAATTAGAACGAGGTTTATGAACTCCACAATTGAGGTGATGGGAGCAACTAAAACGATTGCAGGAGGGGTGGGGCTATTTAGTTTTCGGAAATTACAAAGCAGAGAAGAACTCCTAAAGCAGGTCTAGAAATAGGTATTCCGGTTCTAAAACAGGGTAAAGATTTGTTGCTCGCAGAATGTGACTTCTCCAGCTGGTCTGGTGTGAAGAACGGCATCACTTCGAGTTACAATAAGGAGGAAAGACTGACGCGAAGTTTCTTTGCCATTCTGCAGATGCAGTGGCGTGAAACGTCTGCGCTAGACTAACTGTTAGCTTGCCTTGCTTTATCAATCTCTGAAACAGCTGTTCGATCGTCTAATGATGTCAAAGAGTATTCTCTAAGAATTTTAGTCAATCAAGTGGGAAAATCGAGGAAAGCACAACCAAATCTGCTCGCTCTCTGTGTTTTCTGCCGGTCAGACAGAGCAATTTAATCGCAGCGCGCTCTCAAATAGACATTTTGGTTCTTGCCCTGGGCAGAGCCGTCATATTATTAGAGAAATGTTGAAGTTTCATCTTGAAAAAGAGAGCTTTATTTGCAGAATCTCACGATTCCCTTTGCAGAGCATTATTGCTTCAGAACCTAGACATTGAACCTGCAAAAGCGAGTCCATGCAGGAAATTAAAGGTGGGAGAACAGGGAGTAGGAACTGGAGAAGATAAGAGGGAGAGAGAAGAAATCGGAAATTGAAATGATTTTGAGTGGGTTAGCGAATGATGTGGGCTCTGCACTTATCATGTACTGGGCTTTGACTTTGTTGATCGCCTTGCGAAAGTTTGTTGTTACTTTGTGGATTCGCTCTCGAATTTAGGGCCAACTTGTTTCGAACTATGCATATCGCACGGGCGATCTAAGGTCAGGCTCCGAGCTACTCGGAACAGTAGGCTGTCAGCAGAGCCGTTCTAGTGCGTCTTTCTATTTCGCACGCAATCTAGACCGTTAGAGCAACGAGAGATCGTGTCCATGAGAGAAAGTCACAGAGCATCGAACGTTATCGGTCAGGTAATCTCCCCGGCGCATTGGGGTCAGCAGCATGAACGGTTGCGCATAGCGCTTGCGAAGCGTTCCGTCTCTCCATTTTGCGTGCTATCTCACCCTTCTTTCTCTTCCACTGCAGGGTTTAGTGAAGGAAAGGGCTCGACCGGCGGAACCAGACAGATGAGAATAAGGGTGGAAGAAGGAGAATTGCAGCCTTGAACGGTGCAGCTAACATGAACCTCAATTCTAAATGTGTGCGACTGACACGAGGGATTGAGCGATTCCGCCCATCTTTCGGTGGACTTCTAAAGTGGGCGCAAATGGAACCCTCATTAAATGAAAGGACTGAAGTAGGTGTTAGTCATTCAAATGTATCGATTAACGATTAAAGAGATTTTTGAGCAGTTCTACATTATAGGGATTCTATCCCATTATATTTACGACATTCCTGATATTTGAAAAAATAAGGGTTTGTCATCGGAGATTTGGATTATTCTTGAGGATTGTCACCGATTCGACGGATTCCTGTCGAGACTCCCCGACCCATTTTCAAAGGCTTCTCGTGAAACTATAAGACGATTTCGCGATTCTGCAGAAAATTAGGCATCAATGATCGTAATTCAATTGAGTGAAAATGTGTTTGATCTCATATGCCATCTCATATCTCATATGATATGATATGGGTAAGCAATCATTGGCGAAAAGTAGTGTACAGATCCATCGATGGGATAGGAGACGTTAGTAGAAAGTGGAACTAATCTGATTGAGAGTAGCAACACTCTGAATATTGGTGGGATTAAAAGAGAACGGGATCTCCACTTTCCGGTTAAGCTTCACGACTCTGCAAGATCAGAGGCCAGAACATTTGCGATTTTTGTATAGTTAAAAATTAGCTCAAATGTCCTCAACTACCTGTTGGATCAACGAAATCAAAGCATGTTTCTATTCTCGCAACTGATAACGTGCGCATCACTAATTGGTACACTCGGGATAGGGACGTCAAAGAGGGAATCGCCAGAGAACAGTGAGAGACCATTGGAAATGGAGAGAACCAGAGAAGTATCGA
The DNA here is from genome assembly GCA_900490775.1 of Pristionchus maxplancki. NCBI lineage: Eukaryota > Metazoa > Nematoda > Chromadorea > Rhabditida > Neodiplogasteridae > Pristionchus > Pristionchus maxplancki. The sequence goes on along the minus strand of LS566484.1, from coordinate 29,448 downwards.
GGGCTTCTTCTCGGAGACACTCGTTAATTGGCGATGTGCGCAAGCACCAAAAGAGAATCGCTGCTTATTAGATTTGAGGGCGAGACCGGAGACAGGCCATAATGATATTCTTGGTCAAGGGATTTTCATTATTTTTCAAATTTGTCAGGTTGAGGAGTATCATACTAGAGTGCTATTTTAGGATCCGAGAAGGAAGAGACTTCTGGCAGACATGAATATGTGAATGCTCTTCCTGAATATTCAATAAGTCTCGTGAGAGAGTTTGACGCATGTTGCAGACAACATTTGCATTTCGCACGTACCTTTTCGTCTCTCGGACCCAACTAGACTCATTCGAATCTCTGCTCGGCTAAGGTATAGACGTGCTAAATGAGAATTCATCATAACTTCACCGCACTCGGAATCAGACTGCATTAGCCGAGACCACAAGAGCAGGGATTGGCCGGTGAAACAGCTTGCCGCATGTTCGAAATCAGCGTAGAGAGAGAGAGAGACTGTTCAAAACGAGGAGGGTTTTCGCTAGAATTGTGGCCAACACGAGGCCTGATCGAATCAGGTTAATGGAGGAGAATCAGGGATCTACGATAAGAAAATTCTCAGCAGAAACGTCAGCAATTCAAATTATGGAAAGCATGGTAAAAGCTTCCGGTTTAAGCGTAAGAATCATGAATACTACTGGGCTCCACCAGAGTAACCATGCAAAATGGAAGAAGTCACGACATGGTGATTGAATTTTGATCTGAGTGATTACTCTAGTCATAGCCGAGTAGGCTCAAGGACGCGTTAAAACTGGTGTTAGTAACGTTGTTACCCCGGTGCGCAGTGATACGGTGTATCCGCGTTGCGAAGGATCAATATGACTCCAATTGAGAGTATCATTCACACAGGAAGTAGATAGCACAGGTGCACAGGTAGTTCAGTGGTAGAACTCCTGCCCGGTAAGCGGAAGCCCCGGGTTCGACTCCCGGTCTGTGCATTAACATGGTGATTGTGCTTTCACGGTTTTTATGACACCCAAATGGTGCACAAATCAGAGAGCTCAACGAGAAGTGTCATCGAGAAATAACACGCGGAGAGACATGACTGCTTGGCGCAATGGTAGCGCGTTCGACTCCAGATCGAAAGGTTGGGCGTTCGATCCGCTCAGTGGTCAGAATCTTTTGCCTGATTTTTGGCGAGAGCTCAGCTTACTCTTCTTTCGAATCGTTATCAACATTTTTGCGCACACGACGACTTTTTGGACTGTATTTGAAAATCAATCTAGAAAGTCAGATGATTCTTCATGTCTCTGAATGTTGTTTCTCTGATTGGACAAGCAAAGGCATCCGTTCTTTGGCTGTTTGAACTCGAGTAAATTCCCATAATGAGAAATATCTCAGGCACTGGATTCGGTCGGCCCGATAATCTTTTTGAGGCGACAAGATGATGAGGAAATGATGTGGTAAAAACTTATTATCCATCGGAGATCTTAGTGAACCTTTCTTATGGATTCTTATTGTGTGGGATGTTTTGAAGTTGACTATTATCATCCAAGAATTTGGAACGAGAAATTCTCAAAATGGTCCAATAATTAGGGATTCTTCACCTCTACCAGGAACCAAATGGAAATTTCATGAAATTTCGAAATAGCTTCTATTCGAATTAGAAACCTACCAGGAAAATGATGTTCCTGGCATTTACAAACTTGGAATCAGATTCTCGGACGATTGGAAATAATGAGAATTAGAATAGAGTTACAATGGAATAATTGTTACTTCTTGAAAATATCATACTACAGTCAAGGCTCAGATTGAACCTTAGCTCTAGTATGATAACATTTTAACCGCATGAATTATTTCTGCCTACGGTTTCGCACGGAGAAGAGAGCAAAGCTCGTTGTAGTTAGAAGATCACTCACATATTTCGCACAATTTGTGCATGCAAATCGCAACTTTTCTCGAGCGATGGAATCGTCAGACTAGTCTCTTTCTATGCACGCTCTCTCGCAATGTCTGATCGACTAGAGAGCGTGCAGAATGGAGAGAGAGACTTTGGCCTCCGATTCTAGTTTCTAGTTTGAGTCTCGAAAAGAGTTTCGGAGATTTATTCTCAAATGTCAGACCAATTTCACGAATTTACGCGGTATTTTACGCGCACGATCTGCCTAACACCAAAGTGTGACCGAATTGGGCTAATTGCGCTCGCAAAGCAATGTGTTTTGGTCTGGAAAAATATAGAATATAGCTGGCCAAATCTGAGACCAAACGTTCAATTCGGGTGAGATTCTAGAAGCTTATCTGAAACGTATTCGAAACATCTCCATTGGCGTTTAGGCTCAAATCCATTTCCAATTCGCCTGATTTGTTCCTCGTTATAAGATGAAGGAAGCTTATCCGATTTGGGTCGGTGAAGAATCCTCACTGAAGATCCTGGATCTCAATTACTCGAAGTGAAAATGGTGAACTCTGTGGTCTCGTAGACTAGCCCATAATCCAAAATTGAGGTTGTCGTCTCATATTTCCGCATATTTTTGTTTTCTCACTGCCAAAAATGCCAAAAGGTATGTTGATGGGACTACGAACTACGATGAAACTATGGAATGGGAAGTATTCGAGGTATTCAAGGTAGGGATTCCGCCACACATCGGGGAACAAGGAATTAATTTCACAAAGTTTAGAAATAGTTTCTAATATGATGAGAAACCCTGAAACATGATGACCTTATCAAGCCCTCGGACTGAATTTGAAATCGGTCCTACCCATCACACGGCGACCGGTACGGCAAGGATGAGAATCTCATTGAGTCGTTGATGGAGACGAGGGGAATCAGGGGATACCGATAAGAGCGAATGAAGAGGATTCTTCGCGACGGCTGACAGAAAAAAAAATGAAGAGAGTCGGACACAGGTAGATCTCGTATGAACTGGGATACACAAAGTGTGCCACTAATGGTCCACTTCCTCCCATTCTCCCATCTCCCCCAAACTATCTTGTTGTCTATCATGCAATTTCACGATCTGCGCCCATATAAATAAGGGATAAATCTTCTAGTTGAGCATGAAACTTGCCTGTTGCATTACTTCCTCTGTACAGCTACTTCTCTGAGATCTTGGTCTGCCCACAACTACTGCTCCTAGCTCTATTTATTGTCAGTTTTAAAGTAAATATATCCCCAGCAATGCTAGCCGTATTGGTCATCCTCCTGCTCACTTTCCTCGTCTGGGAAGTCCTCCGGTTCTATCGAAGGAGGTCGACCCTTCCACCGGGTCCATTCGCCGTGCCAGTGCTGGGCAACTTCATCAACGAGGTTAGTTGCGTTTTCATTGATCCTTTTTGGTTCTCTTGGATCAGTAAATAGGCGATAGAGTTGGCCAGGTCCAGTGCCAGCATACATCAATACAACACTTTAATACCCTAACTACCCTGAGAACTTTCTTTCAGAGGCTTTTCCCTATTGTGCGCACATTCTTACACTTTATTGAACAAAAACCATTGCAGATCAAGCCTCCCCTCATCCACGTCGGTCTCAAGCGACTCGCAGCCCAGTACGGGCCGATATTCACCGTGCACCTCCCCTATCCCGTAGTGAACATCTGCGACTTTGAGACCATCAGGGACGTGTTTAGAGGTTGGAGATCGTTTCCCCCTTTCGGGAAAGGTATCAATACAACAAACAGTTAAAATCGGATGGAATGGTATCCTACACAACTAAATTGAAGGGGTAAAAAGGGTAGGGATAAGTTTCAAAAATATAAAAAAAAGAAATTCGCAGGCAACGACGCCACGGGCCGCATGCACAATGTGCTGCTCGAGACGACACGGCTGTGCGAGAATGGCGGTAATTCTTCCATTCATTGGCCTTGGAAGACCGTCTTTCGCCCCCCCCCCCCCTTGCGCGCCATCCATTTCCATATCTGTCACCCCTTTCTCCCTCATTCTGCAATTTTAACAAAAAGTGTCTAATCTAATCGTTTCATGCAAGATTCTCGATATATTTGAGGAATTGTCAACTCCGATGGCCCCGAATGGCAAGAGCAGCGGCGGTTTGCCATTTCAACACTGAGAGATTTCGGAATGGGAAAGAATTTGATGGAGGAGAAAGTGAGTCGTTTTACGTTACATTGCTTAGTTTGGAAGCTATTGGTGCATGGAGAGTGTGATCTCCCAGTGATCTCTGCGATTGTTTTGACCCGTTGCAACCTCTGCATCGAGTTGTTGTTCCTATCTCTCTAGTTTCGCGAGAGGAAAAGGGGGGTTTGATGGGCCTTGATTGACGAGGCGAAAACGCTCCTCGAGCTAACTTTGAACCTGTCTGAAATCAGGAAAACATTCTCAGGTTCGGCTGTCAGCCCGTAACATGGTGGAATTTATCGGCAAACAGGATCTGACGAACACGGATCTGCGGTGGTCAATTCAGGTAATAATTGAGCAACCGAGTAAAAAAGCAAGAGGACGTCGCAGTGAAAGTGCATGGAGTGAAACACAGAGAGAGAGAAGTTTACTGTCAGGTGTTCGTCTCCAACATCATCAACGAGTTCCTCTTCGGATTCCAGGTCAGCTGTATTCTTTTTTAGTAAGAGAAACATTCGTTACTCGAGTGTGACATACTCATAAATCTGACTCAAGAGGCGGTGTCACGGTCGGGAATCGAACCCGGTAGGATGGACCCTACCCCTGGATCA
>LS562996.1:50212-85116 GCA_900490775.1 Pristionchus maxplancki | reverse complement strand
CCACTGTAGGACCCAAACCCGGCGCATCTATGATGCAGACTCAAAATGGCTCAAAAATACCCGATTTTCGGCTAGAAAAATGCGGAAAAATCGGGAAAAATCACAAAAAATAAAATATCCCTTGGCTTGCCCGTAGCGAGCGGAGCTCGGCTAGTTCCCTATACATAAGAAAGCGACTGTCCCCTAACTTACCGGTCAACTTACAAGTGTCCCTGGAGCCTCGGAGGTGGATCGCAAAGTTAGGCATTTATATAGGCCTTATGTAATCGACCCTGGCGCACATTTTCACAGTTGACAACTTTTCGATCGGACCACGTTGAAGGGATCAAAGATCACTTTGAAATTTCGGACTTTTCAGTTTTTGCCCTCTAACTCGCGAGCGCGTGCAGCTATCGCTTACCTTCCAACTAGGGGATTGTAGAGCTCGCCGAGACGCGTCAGATGAGCTTTTGCACGACAGAAAATATTAACGTAGAGCCGAGTTGTAATTCTGGTGTATTGGTTGTGCGCTGGCGAGTTCACCCGCGAGGGGCAGGTTCGATCCCCGCCCGGGGCAGGTCTTTTGCCGGATTTTTCGCTTGGGGCAGGAGGGTCGGGGAGAGATCAGGGAGTGTCGGAAAGTGAGTTACAGTACCCCAAGTCAGAGGGATACGGTAGGAGTACGGTAGGTCACCCTCGCGGTCAGAGGGATACGATAGGAGTACGGTAGGTCACCCGCGCGGTCATAGGGATACGGTAGGAGTGCGGTATGTCACCCGCGCGGTCAGAGGGATAGTGTAGGAGTACGGTAGGTAACCATCATGCTCAGAGGGGTACCGTAGGAGTACGGAAGGTCAGCCAATTAAGTGGGCAGGGAAGCCGGGTATATGGCTAGAGACCGCAGGCTCCGCCCACTTGGTGGGGACGGGGAAACGACCAAAATCTGCGCCGAGGGACCACAAGTCGAATACGCGACCAAAATGGACAAGCAAGAGCGCGTTCTGTAGCTATCCAGAGCCTCTATAAACGGCCCGTGGAGCAGAATGATCGGACAACTTTAAGTATGTCAAAATCGATAATAAGGAGAGCAGAGTATGGAATTAGAGGCTTTCTACTTATCGTATCAGCTTGCTCCACTCGCAATTTGTTGCTTCTATTTTAAAAAGAACATTTGAGAAGAAAAAACGGAAATCAGAAGTGTCCCTGAATTGTGGTTCGCTTTGAAAGAAATCAGTCCGCGCGTATTTACTTGATTCCGACTTCCGTTGTTTATCTCCATCATTTGCAAAAGCTCTGCAACCAACCGGACTCGAACCGCAAGGGGGGCGATACCAAAGCAGACGCGCTACCACTGCACTATCGGCGCATGGGAGGGAGAGCTCTCTCGATCGTTTATGATCACTGAGCGCATATTTAGGCTCCGCCCCCTGTGTATTGCGACCCGATTTTGAATCGATCAAGTAGGAAAATTTGAGTGCACATTTTCAGCGATATCGCGGCTTAGAGAAAAGATTTTCACAAACGCCCAAAAGTATGATGTTATTGGGGTCCTGAGGGACAGTTCGGCTACTGTTTTGAGAACAGTCGATGAAAATGACAACACACCTTGCGGTCTCTATATATGGCTAGAACACTATCTTACTCAGACTACAACATTCCCAAAAAAAGGCTTGCCCATAGCGAGCAAAGCTCGGCTAGTAATAAATAAAAACGCACTCTCGGGTAGTCGGCGGGCAGCGGGTAGACCGAGCCGCGCTGCAATTTTTATTTATTTAAGTAAATAAAAACTTTTTTTTTATTTATTTATATTTATTATTTACCGTTCGACACTTGCGCAGGCAGCAGCCGAGGCAGAGGACGGCGAAGAAGATGGTGGGAATAATCTCAAAATAAATCTATTTATTGGCCTTGTAAAATGATTAAACAACGATTTAGAGCTCAAGACTCTATGATCAATCCAACGGAAACTATTACTCTGCTGAATGTTGATCTGGCAAGACTTCACTTCACCGGACCAAAGGGTAGGGGATGCATGCTAGACCGATAGCTTTTCTTCGAGCGCACAGAATGAAATGAGCCCCGCTCTGTGTCCTCTACCCTTGGGTTCGGTAAAGTAGTGCCGTTGATCTTAGGCGATTTAGCCCAACTCAAAACGGAAAAAAATGGCTCGAGAAAGGGAAAAACGATTAAAAATACTCACAATCATCGCCGCGAGCACCCAGATGATCGGCCAGATGACGGCCATGTTGGGTCTGCAAATTAGTTATTTTCGAAAACCGGAAATCATTTTCGAAAAGCCTAAATCCCGGTCCGGCTCGAGAAACAATCGAATTTAAGTGAAGACAACAGCAAAAAGGAGGCTAATAATTACGAAATTCGAAGGAATACCTCTGATCTTCTGGGACTGAACCCATCGCGAGGCGGGGAGAGACGAGGAATGAGTGGGCGAAATGAATAATGAGCAAGAAAAGAAGGGAAATGATCGAATTAGATGGTATGCAAAGTAAATTGAATTTTTATTGGAAAAAATGAGAGAAAGAGACGAATCAAGAAGAAGATGAAGATCTGGGGCTAGTTGTTGCTTGTGCAAAAATATAACAACAATAGGCTCCATTACAGAATATTTATTCGACCAAATGTGGTTTCGTTGTCGATCGGCTTCTGAATCTACGCCTCGTCTCTCACAGCGTCGTCGATCCCATGCCAGGAATGGGCTCTTGCTGCAATTAATTAATAAGTTAATTATTTATTATTGTTTAATAATTAATCATTTTAATTTCCTCACTCTCGGGTAGTCGACGGGCAGCGGACAGACGGGGCCTCTCTGCAATTAATTAATTAATTAATGGTAATTAATAATTAATACTTAATTATAATAATCACCGTTCTGCACTTTCTGCAGCACATCCAGATGACGGGGATCAAGCAGACGAACTGGAATGAGGGAAGGATTAGTCAATACGTCAAAACAACAACAACGATAACAAAACAACACTAACAACAACAATAATAACAACAACAACAATAACAACAACAACAATAACAACAATAACACACCAGTGTGACGCCGCAGACGACCCAGACGATCATCATCGAGTCCGAGCGGGAGGAGGAGGAGTAGGAGTAGGAGTCATCGCTAGAAATAAAGATGTTGTTGGCGATCAAAACAACAATCAAAACAATAATACCAACGATTGAGTCAGGAAACGTCCTTTAATCGGAATCAAAACCACGATAATCAAAAGATAAGCGACCATAAAGATCAGGAAAGAAAAAAGAGAAAGGGACCTGCTGTGGTAACCCATCGCGAGGAGGAGAGATGAGAAGAATGAGAGGGGGAGAGGAGAAAGAGGGAATGGTGAAATGTAATTGAAAAGTAATTAAATTAGTATAAATGTAAATATCGAAATGAAGAAAATGTTAATAGTGGACAATTTTCCGCGAAATTATTTCTGGCATCTCGTTGGACATTTTGATTGCGAACAATGAGGAGTTAGAAAATTCGCTCTATTTCATTTTCTTTTATTTGCAATACTCGATTAACAAACACTTTTTTTTAAATACGACCCACATTTTCATAAACATTGTTGATCACACTACGCTGGATCTACAACTAAAAGCTACCACGACCGTAATATCACACTTTGATCATTGGTTAGATACAATAGACAGAATCAATTAATATCCAATGAGGCATGGATGCTCGAGTATCTGTTCACATGTTGGACGTTCAGCAGCGTCCACATTAGTCATGCTGTTGACGAGTTCAGCCTGGAATTAATTAAACATATATTTAAATTTTATTTTATTTTTTCAAGATATTTAACGTTGCGTAAATGTTTACCACTTCTGGAAGATGGTCGAGAATGGTGTTAGCTATCCCTTCGCGATAGTTCTCAAAAACCTGAGCAAAGATGTATGAGATTAAGAGAGAAATACAAAACTCTACCGTGAATTGCCCGTAAGGATTTAGCGGGTCCATACACATCTCAGCAAGAATCAGCCCCAAGCTGAAGATGTCGACCTTAGACGAATATTGCGTTCTTGCTTGCAATTCATTCGTGCTGTTCATCTATAATTACATTGATAAAACAATCATAAGTTCAAAATACCTGTTCTGGAGCCATATAAAATCTCGTTCCAATAATGGTTCTCGTTCGATCGACTTCTTGGCCATTTCTCATTGCGCGATCCGCAACTAGGCCGAGGTCGCACAATTTGAGACGGCCATTCATGTCTTCCAGAATGTTACCGGGCTGCAATGCGAGTTGCATCTTTAAGTTTTACCTCTTATACTAGACTACTTCTCATTGTCACTCTTTTACTATACTTCTCTCTTATAACGTATTACCGTATCCCTCGTGCGTAGAATATGTGTATACCTTCAAATCCCTATGGATCTTGTTCATTCGATGTAGGTAGGCTACGGCAGATACGATCTGCTTGAACCACACCTTGGCTTGGGCGATATCGCGTGTATCCGTGTTGTCCAGCCAATCCGCAAGGGTGTGTTTACAGAGCTACAAACACAATTTGAGAATGAAATTGAGCTCGAAATACGAGTCGCCGTCTCTTCATTTCACACACTCTCTCACAAGTCCACCGGGTGAGAGAGTGCGTGGAATGAAGAGACGGTACGAGCTCTGAAACAAAATTGATCGATCAAACCTCCATTTGGAGGTACATGAAGCGCGCGTCATCGTTGTATGTGAACTGGAACGTATTGTGATCTACCTTCTGTAGGAGCTCCGCGTCGGCTTTTCGCTTAAATGACCCATTAAATGGGGTTAAAGCAAGTTCAAAACCTGCCAGCCGGATGGCGGCGTCTCAATCCATGCATTGTTGTAGCTGACGATGCCCTATAATTATTAATTTAATATCTTTTAAAATATAGCAAATACCTCGTGCTTGAGAGCTGCGTGAGTACGCACTTCGGTGTAGGCGTAGTTCAACGATTGGAGGCTGAAATAGTGGCTATTTGAATGTCTTTAAAAATAATTTGGAGGGATATACGTGATAAGATAAGAGATAAGGGAACTGCCCGTACCTTCCTCTCAGCTTGATCCTCTTGACGGCGTAGTCTTGACCGTCCATGATGTTTCGGGCCTTGAACACGCATCCGAAACCTCCTTCTCCGATAATGCTCAAGGGCACGAAATTTGTGAGGAAACTTAATGAATTATCACTTTTTTCAGCTTTCATCTCATTGGTTTCAGCGCAAATGAGAACAAAATTACTGATCCACTTACTGCGACTGGTACTGTTGTGTCGTCTCATCAGCTGTTGCTTTGGGGGTAAACTGGAATGCATTTGTATAATGATGTAACAATATTAACTTATTTCTTGTGCAATAAAAATTATACGCACATATCCGATTGGAAGCAAAGAAGTTGCCATGTAATCCTCCTTTCCGATGGATCCATGGACAGTGATCTTTCCATTATCGACATTCACAATATAGTCGACTCGCTCTATGCCCCTTAAAGAAGGAGTATCAAAGCCAGACTTCTTCTCATCTCTCTTGCAAGATTCTGGCATAATGAGCACACAATAGCATTGTAAAATTTATTTTGTATTTAAAATAGTATATAGCTTACTTGATTTCCAGTCGGGGTAGAATCTGCATCGTTTCCACATGCAAGGCGTACATGTACCTTTTTATTATTAATAATTTTATTATTATTATTGTCATTATTATACCTAGCATTCCTCTGTCCGCCTTGCATGAAGTAGATGAACGGATACGAGCTCTCACTGGCGTAAGTGCCGCGCAGCATCCATCCCTGAAATAATAAAAAATAAAATACAAAATTTAAAAATTAAAAAAAACACTTTCACCTCCAGTTCAACCACTTTCTCGCTCCTTCTTCTGATCAGCGGCCCGCCCTCTCCGTATTCCCACACGTAGAACGACCGACCTCTGGAATCAATTTACAGCATGCTCAATACTTGGTAAAGTAAGGTGATGTTACGTTTAGGAACTAAAAAAAAGGAAAAAAATAGCAACTCTCGATTCCTCTTCCTATTGTAGACGACTGTGTCGACAGGCAATTTAGTTTTCTGGTAGAACACCAATCATCCCCGTTCGATTTCCATGGCCCTAAAGCAGCTACGTTTGCCCATTTCTGGCGCACTAACCGCTGAATTGCGCTCAGTGCTGTGCTGTGCGTCTTCAACCTCGCCCGGTCGACCAGAATTCCGTCCCGGTCGGGCTCATCGGAGATCCGATAGACATAGTAGTTGTCGTTATCCTGCTGGCCGCGTCTGCCCAGCCATCTCCTGCACAGGCCTCCCGCGCAGAATTGCTCGTTCTGGAACACCAATATTGGTGTATTTTTTAAAAGTAAAAACCTCGCGTCGAGCTCGCACGGGCGTGATCACAATGCCATGAGTGGGCATGAACTCCGCTCGGAACACCTGATATAAAATAAATTTGATATGATATAAAACATTTTTATATATTTCTATATTAATATATGATATATAGATCACCTTCTTAGCAGCAGAGAAGTACAGGAAATTACCGGACACGCTAACGGCGCGCAGGCCACCCTTGGGCAATTCAGAGGCGTTGACACGTTGACCGCTGTGCGACGTTGACCATATGCATTATTACTGACAATATTACTCTGATAATACTACTTTATTACGTCCAAAAAACTTATTTTCGCCCTATTGTCGAGGACAGAAGCGCCCTAATCACTCACTTGGAGACCACGTACAGCCGCTGCGGTAGGATCGGTCGCATGTACTCGTCGCGTGGGTTGTAGTGGTAGAATATTGTGCCTGGAGACGTTTGCAATTCTATTACATATTTATTCCGTTATGGAGACGGTATCACATGAAATAGCATGATAGGTGAGCATAGGATTATCCATCACATTAAGTTTTTTTCGAAATTTAATAAAAAAAACACTGACCATCTTCCACTTGATAGATGTCCGTGTCTGCAGGCAGTTTGGTTTTCAGGTTGAACACCAATCGGCCCTTTTCTTGTTGAGCAGCATTCCCGAATTTCTTAGCCGAAGAGCGATTGCCCATTTGCTAAAGATCTACTATGAAACACTTTTACAAAAAGGAGATAATTGTTTGAGTAAACTCGAAGCTAGCATACGATTGTGAGATATTGGGAGGAACACATAGAAGAATTGATGGGGGATAATCCTGGATTATCACTGAACAGGAATGGATCAGGGATGTGCAGCAGAAATGTATCGATCTCTCATTTCGCAATGATCTCTCGCAAGTCAGAAGGAGCGAGAGAGCATGTGAAATGACGAGATCATCCCTGAAGTGGATGGATCACATGGTGTGAGCGGAGGTTGATCAGGAATTATGAACGCGCGAGGTTCACCATCAATTATGGTGCAGAGTGTGGGCGATTTGGTGTAAAACTCGTGGGGCTCGGAACAAAATAATCGGACTGTAACAAATGTACATTCATCATTATTTGTTCCCGGTGCTGGTAAACTATGCAGGTATTATCTTCGACAGTACTTCTTCAGCGAGCGCATTCTTGCCGGCAATTCGAAGGAGCACGAGAAAGTAAAAGTCTGAGAAAGTCATGTTCTTCTATGTTTGCTCAATCGTCGGTGACTGTTTACTTAAGTTTGTAACTGTTTACTTAAGTTTGTCACAAATTATATGTCACACATTTACAATTTATAAATTATTTATTAATATTTTCGTATACAGTGACATGACAATTACGACATTCTCAGCGCGAAAACACGCATGAGGTCAGTGACGCAGTGTTATTTGGTTTACAATGATTAATAGACAGAGGTGTAGTGGAGGATTGAGCGGAATTTTCATTTTCTTGGGTTGCATCCTTTTTATCGATCCGAAGCACAACAGTTCCATGAAAGCTCATGATCTGGAATCAGGATTTATCGGGGTCGAACCTGTGTTTGCAACTCACATTGAAAGGATCATCCAAGTAATGCATCAGATCATCATGTATAGTGTAAAAGCAGAAATGATTGCTTGGTTTACCATCAACAAGTTTGTAGAACATTTCCATCTATAATAGCCTTCTCCCGTGTTTGAAAGATCTCAGCTCTAATAAAAATTAAAATAATACTCACCCTGACTGTAGTCTGATTGTATCTCTCTAGGGTGAAGTGTTGCAGATCTCCATTTGGCTTGTCATTAGCACAGATGGTCTGCAAATTAAAGATTTATTTTAACTTTGATTGTATTTTTAAATGCGTTTCTCACGTCAACTCTCTCCTCGTGTGTACTGACGAAGACAGTCTGAAATGCATGAGTGAGAAGAATGTTTCGAGGTAGATAGATATTGCTCAAACGTTAGGAATAAGACCCATAGAGGCCTAGTGATCTTCCTTAGCAGTAAAAACTCACCTCCACCCGTCCATGCGTACAATCGAACGATCTCCCTCCATCGTTTTCCACCACTTCTCCTTCCTTTCTGAATCTCTGTTGGATCTTCATAAAAGGGCGCTTGCGGCCTTCAGGAACGAACGCGAGAGTCGGGAACCTCTTAAAGGGAATTACTCAAATTTTTATAATCTAGAAAAAATTACATTCACATCTCCGTCCGTTTGCATCATTGCACTAATCTCGAGCGAACGACCGATTGAGAAGCCGTCGATGGTCTGAATATTTAATTCTTGATGAACTTCTTAAAATTGATTAGCAACTCACAAAAAGCATTGTATACTTTGGTGCTCTGTTCCCGAGCAGGCCCATGAATTGAGAAACACTGAATGGTGGGAGGATGCTGGTTGGCATGCGGATGTACATCTAAAATTTATTTTTTTGTTCAGGCCTGTTAGATTCTTGGTTCGTAGAGAAATCTAACTTACCTGAACACGTTTATGGTCTACGTAGTCCGAAGTGATGCTGATGGATTTGACGTTGTTCATAGATGCGAATCCGCGCAGGCCAGACCAGTAACCTTGAATATTCATGCAATTCTGGAACTTTGGAGACAAAACAAATACCTTGGAAGTAAACGTTGAGAATGTTTTGGTGAATCTGCCATATCATTTTTCTCTCCTCGGGCATTAAAATAAGTTGTAATCCTTACCTTGTGCACGTCGACTCTCCAGGTTCCATTTGACGGTGGGAGTTGGTCATTCTGCTGTCGTTGCACTACTTGACCGACCCATTTACCGTTCTATAAAAGACCTGGGGTTCTGTTGGTTTTGCTTTATTGATTTCTATGTATCGCTTACCACATACGAATTGCTCTTCACAGGATAGTGGAAGTGCCTCCTCTCTAGTCGCAGATGAGCAGGAATGTTGTACGTCTCCCACTAAATTGTTAAGAAATGCTCTTTGAACGGCTCGTAAACTACCTGCTCCATGTCCACCTCAGTCCTGTCGTGGAAATCGATGAGAACTCTGAAAAACTTTCTTATTGATTAAAAAATTCCAGTTGACGAGTAACACGTACGGTTCCTTAGGTTCAGGGCACCATTCCCAGAACCAGCACCCGAAATGCGTTGGGCCCTTGTGAAGAAAGGTCAGTGTGATTATGGCACCTGAGCTTGCTTTTTTCTATTCCAAATACAAAAGTTAATTTTTAAAAAAAGTAAAAAATTAAAGTTTCGAGATAATGATGTTCTCACCATCGGGAAATCCATCTGGAAGCTGGAAGAGAGTGAAATTCGCTGAGAATACAGTACTCAGAAGAGCCGAAAGGAAAAGAAGAAGATGCATCGGTCGTATTGGGAAAATGTGAATGGAGGATAGTGCCGTTGTGTTTTATAGCCCTTTGAACAGGATTCACAATGACGAGGTTGAGTTATCCAATTTTCAAATACCATTGAATATTCAATTCGATTCAATTCATTCAATTTCTTTTGTCGAAAAATACACATAATTTTTCATTTTATCAGAACAGAAAACAGTTCACGATTGAATGAAGCCCATAAGTTAAGCGAATTAAGTTAATATTTATTCGAAATAAATTATGGGTTTGTCGGGGGTTGAGCAGCATTAATCGAGTGTCCAACGTGAAGGATCGCAGTTCGATGATGGCTCAGAATCTGAAGCTAATTGTAATTATTTGTTCCTTTTTTATAGATTGAAGTTCGATTTTAATTATATTTCTAAAATAAACAAGTCGCAAACTCACATTAAACGGCTGATCTAGCTTACTGGCGAGTTTCGCCGGAAGGGTGTGCTCGCACAATGTGCCCTCAAATCCATTCTCCGGACGGTAGAAGACTTGCATCTGTACGGTTATTGTGAGCATTATTGAAATACTACTGAATCAGCACACGATACAACAACCATTCAAGAAGTATGTTTTGACAGTGTTTTGTGTTATGATATCATACCGTAATCTTATCCGTGGCCGTGCGCACAAGGCGGAAGTGCTGCAGGTCACCGTTGGGTCTCAAGGTGGAGCAGCGGGTCTGAAATGCTTTGATTAATTTTTTTAAAGTGATTCATAGCCGACAAAAGCTGATGGATCACTCGCTTCATTATGCGCCCTAACTCGCCGGTCGACCGGACGAGAGAGTGCGTGGAATGAAGAGAGCGATCAGCTATTTCGACAATAAAGTGGGCATTACAGTACAACAATTCCAACCGTGTCCGTCTGTTCTGCCATCAACTCTGTCCTGCTATAGTAGAAGCCGAGCGAGCTCCAGTGACCCTTCCCATGCTTGAGCGAGCCCCATCCAGCCCAGAACTCCCAAAAGTTGTTCCAGATCTGGAATGGATTTTAACTTTTTTTATATTTTACAAAGACCTACCGGATAGTTGTAGAAGTCCTTGTTGCTGGTGAGGTAGGTCTGCAATCGGGATATTGTTAGGAAGCCTACAGCAACAACAACAGCAACAACAACAACAAACACAACAAACCTCCATCCGTCCGTGGTCGCATCTCCACTCCCTATCCGCATGCGTCACCGTCTCGTTGTGCACGTACACCTTCGCTATCTTCATGATCAGCGTGGAGCCGTCGTTCGGAGTGAAGACCAGAGCCGGGAAATCCTTGAAAAAGCCGGTTTTATGAAGAAAAGTGATATTTTAAATATTTTACATCATAAAAATCGCCATCTTCATAATATGCTCGCTGCGCCACTGCGAACTCGATAAATGTGCCGACTGGGAACGACGGTAGAGTCTGAAACTTTGGTGTTGTTGTTGTTTTTAAAGTCAAAAAAGGAAAACAAACAAGAATCGTCTGATCGACCGGTTTTTCTTTCTTGGTGAAAATGTATAGGAAATCTGCCGTCGAGACGGGCGGCAAAATCGAGTTGGGCGGCTTCATGCGAAGAATCTGGCAATATTTCATTCATTTTATTCCTCAAAAGTATACAATGATTACGTCTGTTTGTCCGTCTGTCTATCTGTCAGTGTGTGTTTGTTTGTCTGTCACACTCAAAAAATGTTCAATACAAAATCCCGAGGAGCAAATGGAGGTTCCATTGGTGACCGAGCTAACGACCAACCTAATCTCTCTCACAATCACTCTACTCCTCAATTTCACGTTGGTGATACAGATAAGTAACGATAATAAAACTAAATCATACCTGAATTCGGTCGTGGTCAACAAAGTTCGAGGAGAGGTTGATCGCCCTGACGCTGTCCAGTGAGTAATCAAATGAGCGCATGCCGGCCCAAAATCCTGGATAATTTTTTTTTGCGAAATCATGTTATTCCTTGATTCAAAAATATCACCTTGGAAGAAGATGTTGAGTTGCTTGCTGTTGTGCTGAAATAAAAAATATTATTTTTCACGTCCAGTCATCTCTGCATCTCACCTTGTAGATGTCGACTCGCCACCAGCCTACTGCCGGAGGATATCCGTCGTTCTCTTGACGAAATTTCATCACACTGCTCTCTTTGCCGTCTTTCTGAATTTGGTTTAGTTGTTTTGTTGCTTGTAATGAAAAGCGCACAAATGATCCGCTAGTGACTGCGTGATGAAAGTCCCGGTCGATTCGAAAGCCAGCCGTGAATTCATTAACCTTAATCATTTATAAAAAACATTAAAAAAGGAGGATGAACCCACCCCATTATTTTGGTTGAAGAGGCTGATATAGATTCTGAAAGAACTAAATTTTAAAGTCCTGAATGGCTCGAAAACGTACGACTCTCGATGACCCGGCCAGCCTGGGCCGTTGTGCCACACGTAAAATGTGAGCAGTGAGCCTGAAATGAAGTCATTATTCAACGTATTGAAAGGTGTTTTGGTATTTTTTTAACTAGAGGAGAGCCAAAAATGCTTCAAAACAATCATCTCACCATCAGGAAATCCGTAGGGCAGCTCATAGCTTGTGAAATTGCTGATGCCTTGAGTCAACGCGAGAAAAGATAGAAGCCACGCAACCTTACGCATCTGACAAAGATAAATTACAGGGTGAATTTCAAATTCAGGAAGAGCAATGATATAACTGTGTTCTATTCGTTGGATTGTAACAACAACGGCTTTTTTGACAAAAGAATTTCACATAAAGCTAAGTATAACGTGATACCATAAACTTGCTAGAAATAACAATCTTGTACGCATTTTGGTGCAATCCCTAGCTTTTACAGCAAGCATGTTTATTCAACAGCACCTTGGAAATGGTAGAAGGTGACGCGTACGCTTAGTCGATGCAGATGGTGCTGTTTTTGAGAAGTGGATCCCCCCACTTTATAGCTTCTCGGACACAGTTTGATAATGAAATTCCCAAATAGTATTCAAAGAAAAATAGTTCACGACGACAAGATTGTCTAAATCAATCGTTTCTGGTGACCACGTTTTCGAATATTATTTATTTATCGAGGGGCATTATGTATATTCTAATATCTGAAAATCGATTTTTCAGCAAGATCATTCTCAGCTGCGACTCGAAGCACGGCGGCTCCATGGTGGCTCATGACCTGGAATTAAATGTTTAATTATCATTTTTTTTCAATATAAAGGTTATGAAACCGCACATTAAACGGTCTATCCATCTGTGACACCAGTTCCTCGGGTAGAGTGTGCATGCAAGAATGTGTGTAAGGCCGTCCCCTCGACTGCTTGTAGAACATTAGCATCTGTAATATTTCACAGTGTCCATGTATGTGAATAATGGAGCAATGTGCTCGTCTCTCCATTTTGCATTATCTCTCACCAGTTAGAGAAGCGAGAGAGTGTGTGAAATGGAGAGAGTTAGATCATTACTCGAATAATGCTCACCTCAACAGTAGTCTGATTGATTCGCTCTAGCGAGAACTGCTGCATCTCCCCATTAGGTCTCACTGCCCAGGTGCAGTTTGTCTAAAAAATTCGTTTTATTTGTTTTTGAATTTTTAAAATTACCTCCCAGTTGGAAAACCAGTGCGGACTGGTGACGTAGGTCTGCAAAAATATTTTTTATTTACTAATTATTTTTATTTCTGTAAAAATACCTCAATTCTGCCGTACGGACAGTAATAGCAACCGTCATCGAATAAACTGTCCGTTCCTTCCTTCTTGAAGATCTGGACAATTTTCATAAACGCGGCGAATTCGTTGCCCCCTACGGGAGCGAATACGAGGGAAGGACGTAACTGAAAATGACATTTTTTTCTTTAAAAAAACAGAAAAATGACATTAACCTCCTCATTTTTCCTAGTGAGAAGTTCGACAGAGAGCTCAAATTTTGCGCCGATAGGAAATGATTTGAGAGACTGAAAAATGCTTGAAAAACAAAAAAAATTATAAATAACTCACAAATAGTAGCGTATCATTATCGTCGTTTAATTGATTGTATTGGGAAAATTTCAATTGAGGACGAATGGGCAGTCGCACGTTGATCTTTAATAACATTTGTTTAATGCAGCTAAATATTGACTACAACCAACATTAACTTTCCCATGGTCCACAAAATCAGAAGTGATGTAGATCGACTTGACATCGTCTAGGGATAATGTGAACTCGCGAATGCCGGCACAGTAGCCTGAGTTGAATGTAATTATTCTCCTTTCTGAGCTATATTCTCCATTTTTAGATAACTTGCATCCACCATGTTTACTGCAGATACGTTACAATTAAAAATATGGTGAACGAGGAAAGGGAGATGTACTACCGATGTGACTATTACCTTGGAAGAAGACGTGCAGATGAGATCGGTTGAGCTAAAAATGTCTTTAGTAAGTGGTTAATAAATGGATAAACGGCTCACCTTTTGCACATCCACCCTCCAGTATCCATTCAGCTTGGGAAACTCGTCGTTTTGTTGTCGAATGGCCTGTCGATGCTCCCATCTTGCGGTCTGAAGGGAGATCCTAATATTGAGATTCCTAGAGTTCCGTTTTCCAGCTAAAGTTCCAGCTAAGGCAATGAGCCCATATTGGTTCTGTTTAATTCTATAGCAAGAACGGTCATTGTTACCATTACTCTTATTGTATACGTATCACTGATAACGGGTGTTCGAAAGCTCCTTTCAATGCGAAGATGCGCGCTGATGTTGAAGTTGAACCACTGAAACGTTCTTTTTCTCGTTTAGGCTAAGTTGAGAGGTCGAACCGTATCCTTATTGATCCTTGGTTTGTCGTAGAAATCGATGTGGACCCTGAAAGTGTCCTTGGTTTTCAGTCTAACGAAAATAATATCTTACGGGCTCAACCTCGAATCGGGCTTTCCTCTGTGCATGAAGAAGAAAGTGATGATCGTACCTGATAATTGTTATTTTAACTTCAAGTAACTCGGAAGATACAGATAGTGTAGATTGAGGAATCAATAGTATCGAAACTCAATGAAAGCTTACCGTCAGGAAAGCCATCCTTGAGCTGGTAATGAGTGAAATTCGTGGATAGTGTTGTAGAGAACAAGGTAGTCAGCAAAAGTAGGTGAAACATCTAGAATTAAGTCAATTATCAAGTCAAAATATGCTTTATTAAATCTACGGGAAAGCTATGCGAGCGCTACGATTCTCATCCCATGTGATCTGAATGTAGTTATGGATGAATGGCTTATACAAATGTGGTATTGAGCATAAACTCCGAGCAATCTTGCTACACGTAATGTGAGAAAACGATGAAAAAGAGAAGAACCTTGATGCACTGATGCTTTCTATAAGAGAAGTAAGAAAAGCAGAGCCGAATCGCAGACGAATGGAAAACTTTTTATATGCCCGTGGACGGTAATAATTTTAGCACATTGAATTTGAATTCGATTTATTGGGCCAATAAGATTGTACAAAAACGCTATTAATTTACTTCACTTTATTTATTCACACACAATATTAATGTCATCATGGACTATCGCAAAAGTAGTCATCAACTGTTACTTTTTCCGGGCGGTACGCAGGCAAGGTTTGAGGATCGGTTGGATGATCGTTCTGAAATAATAATAACACATTAATTAGTTATTAATTACTTAATTAGTTTAACTCACCTCAAATCTCACGTTGAACGGGCGACCGACCGTTTCTTCGTCTTTCTCTTCATGGAGTAGATCAGCATATTTTACTCGGTCAACGACGAGGCTATGACAGTTGTCATCGTACAATTGTTCATCGACGATGTCCTGAATCCGAAACCTGTTGTTGTTTATTTTGTTGTTGTTGTTGATGTTATTGTTTTCGCAACAACATCAACAAAAACGTATGATTGCTTACCGGCAGCCATCTTTTATTTGCATATTGAATGGACTGAAATACATTTTATTATTCATATAAAAAGAAAAAAAAACAAACCTGCATGGACTTCCTCGCGCCATTTCTGGCCCATCTTGCAAGCGACTCGGCATTGTTGTCAATCTTTCCGAATCGATGTGAGTTCAGCTGAAAAAATTGCCATTTTTTTCTTAATTTTCCTTTTTTAAAGTTGAAACTTCTGCAGGTCTACTTGACTAATGCTCACCCTATACACAGCTCTCATCTCTACCACGTTCGGTTTATAGGGAGGATCACTGAAAAATAGTTTTATTATTTCGAAATACTGTTGAACTCACATCCAATCGCCTCTGTTATTCACTCGGCAGCCGCTGTTTTGAGCAGCAATGGACAGAGGTTCTTCGACGACCTGTAATTAATAATTTAAAAACAACAACAACAAAATCAAAACAAGTACCTTCACATCCTTGTCGAACCACTTATTTTCGTGGTTCGTTGCGTCGCTACGATGTTGCGGGTGAGGAGTAAGATTCGGTATTTCATCAATATGATGTTTCTGATGAGGAGGAGGAGTGGATGAACCTGCTTTGATTGAGGAAATATTTTCGAAATAAATTTTGTAATTTTTTTCAAAAATAAGCAATAAATTAGACTTACCGTCACTGTCTTTGTAGTTAATGACCAGTTGCACTCCCGCATACTCTCCCATGTAAATCGCCCAGTGCTGTTTTTTTTTAAATTTGCATCATAAAAACAAAATAAACTGACCGAAAACATCGAGCCTCGAATGATCACTTTTCTGGAATGACAATTCATATTTCAATAACATTTTTTGAGAAAAATGTACTTGAATTCGATCAAATCTCCGAGTTGCAGCTTAGGAAGGTCGGTGCTGCTACAGTTCTGACTCCATTTCGTCTTCAGACCGATATGATCAGCTCCAGCCTCGAGAGCAACAGGGACTGAAGAAAACTTTATAAATTAGTTTGAAAACATCAGAAAAAATCTAAAAATAT
Source organism: Pristionchus maxplancki (assembly GCA_900490775.1). Taxonomy (NCBI): domain Eukaryota; kingdom Metazoa; phylum Nematoda; class Chromadorea; order Rhabditida; family Neodiplogasteridae; genus Pristionchus; species Pristionchus maxplancki. The sequence goes on along the minus strand of LS562996.1, from coordinate 68,570 downwards.
TTGGGGGTGTTCCTTAATAGTTTAACACCCCTAATTCCAAATTTAAAGTTGCTAGCTCGTCGAGAACAAAAATGGAAGCAGGGGAAATTGACTATGCAAAATAAAAAATAAAAACAAAAACAAAAAAACGCCATTACCTTCCAGAATCCCCTTCTGCACAGCGTCATACGTGTCGAGTCGTTTGACGAAGCTGTCTCTTTTCTGAAAAGAAATCGGATATGAAGACCAAAACATCCTGAATGCCAATGTAACCTCAAGTTTCCCTCCAGCAGCGATCCCGCAAGCGAGAAGAAACAAGAGCTGTAGCTCCATGCTTAACCTGGAAATGAAGTTATTGCCATATCGGATGGTTTTTGTATGTGCTCGTGAATGGGAAAACACATTACAATGGATTGGTAAGTATTCAATACCTGCAATAAGAGAGAATGAAGGAAGAGGAAGTGTGGATTCGAGAGTTCTCGAGTGCTTTTATACCCTCCCCAAATTGTATTTGCTGAATCTCATCCACAAATTGCATTACTCCTCCAACAAAATTGGGTAATGCAATCTTTATCTCATTTACGAGCGTATAAGAAACAATGCGATTCGATTTTTTTATCTATCTCGTTTACTTTTTCCGACTCCTTGTTTTCATTTGCATTTTTCCTTCTTCTTTTGTTTCTGATTAATGCCAGAGTGTCACATTCGTACGTGGAGAACAGCAGAGTGCTAATTTCTGTCACACTCAATGGTAAACATCAAAACATAATTAATAACAAAACATAATAACAGAAGCTTTGGTTTTACGACGCAAGAAAAATTTCATTTATAAAAGAGAGGAGTATTATAATGTGTGACTTAATGAATGAATGAATAATTTTAAATAGTCCGGAAATCTCATTATTCTCTTCTCTGTTCCTCTCGGCTGTCCGCAGAAGTAATCATCATCATTAGTCGTCTCGTTGCGGTAAACGGGCCGAGGTTGAGGAGCAGTAGGGAAATCCTTCTGAATAAGAAAAAAATAATCAATAAAATTTATTGAATAAAAAAAGAAATAATCACCTCAAATTTCAGGTTTTCTGGACGGCCGATCGTTTCCTCATCCGTGTCATACGTGGGCAGTCTGAAACATTTTTGCATTAAAAATGATGAAAATCAATTAAATTACCTAATAATTCGCTTTACTTTGCTATAGAACTCATATTGAAGAATTGGAGCGTATTTTGCTGCGTCAACAGCCAGACTATTGCATTTATCATCGTAGGTTTCTTTAGTCAGAAAATTTACCTGAATCGGGCTTTATTTTTTTGAAACAAGGCCAATATAGCATACCCCGATCCGACTCAGCGAGCCAATAACCTGAAATTGATGGCGATTCTCCATAAGCAAATGATTTCACTGACCAGAGGGGGTCGAATGAGGCGTCAAAAAACCAAACCTGCATCGACTTTCGCACGCCATATCTGGCCCATCTGACGAAGTGCTCGCAATTGTTGTCCATGAATTCATATCCATGAGTGTCGAGCTGAAATTCATCGGTCATCCGGCGGGTAATCGTCTCGTCATTTTGTACGCTCTCTCGCCTCTCTGAGTGAGAGAGCACACGGAATGAAGAGACTCGTCAATTCACCATCTTCTGCGCACGAGCTGCAGCCACCTCTGGTCGATAAGGAGGATCACTGAATATTTTAATATTAATTAAAATTAATTAATTAATCATGGATAATTATGTACTCACAACCAATCCTGCCTGTTGTTCACTCGGCATCCGGCGTTTTGAGCGGCAATAAGCAGCGTTTCTTTCTTGACCTAGAAATAATATAAATAAATAAATAACAAAATAACAAAACGCACCTTCAAGTGTCTAAAGAAAAATTTAAAGATATCCGGCTTATCGAACTCGGGATTCCGGTTAGTGTGAATGGGATCTGAGAAAATAAAAAAAACATGAAAAATCAATAACTCAAGGAACTCTCACCGTATGTGTAATGCATCACCAGCGGATTTCCGCTTGCATCCTGCCCTGTAACGATGGCCCAGTGCTGCAAATAAAAAATAAAAAATATTTTTAAAAAAAACAAAAAAAAACTAATAAACACTTGCTGAGCTTACGCGAGCAATGAGCGAATCGTCGTCCCAAAAATTTCCAAGGATCACGAGATCTAGCATAGACCAGGCAGGTACGACTACTCGGCTGTAACAGAAAATGTTGGTAAATAATTGAATTCCTAGCCTGTAATGTAACCGCCGAATAATGATAATCAGATACATTAGAATGCTAGTATGATGAAACCAATGGTTGTACGGGGAAACTAACTCAAACTCTATCAAATCTCCTATCTGCACTTTTGGAATGGCGGCACTACAGTTCTCCATCCATTTGGTCTTTAGACCGATGTGTTCACCGCCCGTGTATGGTACGGCGACTGAAAAAAAATTGGACATCGTAAATAAATCAGTTGTCGATCGTACTTTCGTAAATCCCATTACTGACAGCGACTTGGGTGTCGATTCGATTGGCTAGCGTGTCCCTTTTCTGAAACGGAATAAATTATAAATCGTGATGTTATTCGAAACTTACCTCTAGGTTAACAGAGGCAGAAGCTGTGAGGTGACATGTAAAGAGAAGCAGAAAGAGATGCTTCATGGCTGTGTACTATCCGTTCGAAAATGCGGATGTTAAATAGGAATGGCTCTGCGTGAAGTAACCCTCCTCATTTGTCATACTATCTCGTTTCTCTCACTGGTGAGAAACCACGCAATATATTGAGAGTACACATTTGTTCGGATTGGATGTGCTCATGAGTTGGGGGATTCCCATTACAGTGAAGAGGCTTTAACAATTTAAAAAGTGGTTGAAAGTTTTTTCACAACTTGAATCACCGAAGGAATAGTATTTCAATCTACCTTCAATATCAAGTTCCGATTCGAGAACCAGGTATAAAGAGATGAAGATCAAGTATGGATTCTACAGATCTCAAGCACCTTTTATCCCCTCCCTTATTGTGTTTGTCGTATCCCATTCTCAAACATCATTTTCTTTCCCCAAAATATTTTTCTCGCTATTCAATTCTTCCTGCGAAGTAGCAGCGCACATTCACTAGAAAACTACTTTATCTATCACGCATTTTAATGCGGAGTAATTCTTCGCAAATGCGGACGTTTCTTCAGATTGTCGTCTCTGATTCACTCAGAACTCGTTGTGGTACTCGGTTGCTCTTGAGCGCACTTTTCCACTTGGGAGAGAGCTCTTTTGAATAGTCCTCGTCTATCTTGAGTCTTGGGTCAGGGATCTTCTGCGTTTTGCGGCTGAAGTGTTCATTCTATCAACATGTCTTCAATCTTATTTAGATCGCTGATCTCTAACTACGCTGAGATGGCGAAGGAGGTGTGTCAGTCTTGCTTTTTGTCTGACCGATGTCGATCGAGTTGATGATCTTACTCATTCCCCACACTCACCCCTCCTTGTAGTCTGTCTTCAAAGTGGAAGATGCGTCAGACACCGATGAAAGACGCTTGACCGCTCTCTTCTTCGATCGAATATTGTGGTCGAGATGGTAGATGAAGGCGCCGTCGTGGCTTAGGATCTGAATTCGCACCTTCTTGATGACACGGATCAATTTTTAAAATATGTGCACCTAGCTAATATACATTATCCGTTTTATGCCGAATCACGTTTAGTGAAAAATTAAAACGTAGAAATGTTTTCAATTTAAATGCAATTCTTGCACGAAACTTTTCCATTGTAGAAGGGGGCAATTAATGACAAGCTCACATCAAACGGTTTGTCCATCTGCTCAGCTAGTGGAGTCTTCAAGAAACACTTAGCTTCGTGCTTCTGACCGATGTCGGTCGAGTCGATGAGCTTGTAGAAGGTTGTCATCTGAAATAATAATAAATGACTCACAATTCCGAACTGATTTTGATCTGAATGATTACTCTAGTCATAACCGAGTAGGCTCAAGCGCTTTAGCATAATCTGACCGACGTAAGGATATAACCTCTGTTCAAAATTGTGATCAGATTCACAAAGTAGACAATTAGAAACATTAAACCGAAATATATTGAACCTTCTCTAGTACAATCTTCGTACAGGAACTTTGTCGATCGATATCGATATTAGAAATTCAGTAAATAAGGAGCCTACCTCAATCACATCATTGCTCTTCCTGTGCAGGTTCAAGTGAATCAGATCGCCGTTAGGACGCATCGGCCACGACGTGCACTGCGTCTGATTCTTCTGTAAGTATTGTTGATTATTAATTTTTAGTTTTTAATTAATTAATTAATCATAATTAATCAGTAACGATTAATGGGAACTCACTCCGGTCGGCCGATCGCTTTCCCACTTCTCCTCACCGCCTGTCATGTAGAGCTGAAAGCAGTTCCATTTTATAAAATAATTATAATTATTAATTATTATAAAAATATTTTTTCGATTACGTTTTTACAACAATTTCGCGCTAATTGTACGCGCAGTTTTGAGACTAAAATTCAAGTGAATAAGAGACCTCGTGCGACTCCCTCCATCCATAGTTCCAGTCCAGTCCTCCGGCTCCGCGCCAAATCTGCAAAAATGGATAATAACCAGAATAATAATAATAATTTATTCATATCAGGCGCTAACGTGCAGATGAGGATAGGTTGCAACTCGTCAGGCGTTGCATTCCAACAGTGCACGGACCAATAACCACAATAACAACCCAGAATTGTTTTTTTTCAAAATGTGGTTATACGTCTAGCGCTACAATATCGTAAGTAGACCGGGGTCGAGAGAGTGTGCAAAATGAAGAGACGGTGACTCATACTTCGGGGTCTCACCTGCATGATCCGAAGGAACGGCGTGTAGCTCCAGTCGGTGGCGAATTTGAGGCACGGCGCTTTCTGAATTATGTGATGTTCATTGTTTTCCTATTTTGTTGTTTTTTGTTTTTGTTTATTTTTTTGTTAATATATAATTAATTACCCAATAAGCTCCTCCGCTCGCTCTGATCACTACAGTCATCTCGATGTGCGCACCGACCGGGAAGGAGGGCAGGGACTGGATAATAAATATAAAATAAATAAATAAATAAATAAAAATAACAATAGATATAATGTGGAGCACAACTCGAAAGCAGTCGCATGGAAATGGTTCAAGATACTATGGATGTGGGGTGCAAATTTTAATCTATTTTAAAGGGGTATAGGCACGAATATCTGGCTAACTGAGCTCTCGACGTGAGATGATGGGTCGTCGTTACCCGATAACACTTTCGAAACTCCCAGACTATCACTTTGAATTCAAACCGAGATATGATCAATTGGCTGTGTGCCAAATGACCCTGAGGTGCAGGCAACAAGCGAGAGAGTGTGCAAAATGGAGAGAGCGCGCCCAATATACCCTCTGGCTAAGATGACACTCTCTCGCTTCGTGCCTGTCCCCCTTTAAATTCGTTTAGTCTATAGAACTTACATAGAGCTTCTTCGTCTGCACTTCGCTGTCGCTCAGGAAGAACTTGACCTCATCGACGGAGAGCGGTGGGAAGCGGAGAGAGGGCAGTTTGAAATCGATCTGAAATAAGGACTTCATTATTTTTGGCCTCACTCAATCGGCATCTCAAACTCAATTCTCACGTATGACAGGGATAGGAAGGAAGTAAATCAGTGTATAATATTAGCAGCGAATAATCTTACCCTGATGGTGTCCTCATCGGCGAATTCCCCCTTGATGACGTAGACTATTCGCCATACCCTAACGTATTTTCTCCAGCTCTCATTCTACCCCAATATCAAGCTAGCACCGGGGTTTTTCTGGTAAACAAAGGACGAGCGACTAACCCTAATAGTGTCCTCATCGGCAAACTCCCCCTTGATGACGTATACGGATTTCAGGTTGTTGAGGGACTTTCTGAACGTGCGCACGTCCGACCAGTAACCTGGAAGCATCAGTACATTTGTTGGCACTGCCATAAAACACAGGCGGTGGCACATCCGTCCGTTAGCAAAATTAGAAATTCGATTGGCTACTATTCATTTTAAAAATAATAAGCAACACCTTGGTAGAAGATGTTCATGCGGAACTCGTCGTGCTGGAACGAATAAATTTAATCTGGTAAACTGATAAATTGAATCCGTGCTCTTATCGTAGTACCGTACCTTTATAATCCACTACCCACCCCCCCCCTCACCCACTGTTCTATCGATACCGTATGCCCCTATTGCAACCGAGGAACATCCTACCTTAATTATATCCACTCTCCACCTCCCGTTTTTCCACGGTACATCTCCAACCACTAATTTATACCGGACACAACCTAATCGATACCGTAAACATTAAAGCACCTTAATAATACAGGTATCCACCAACCGCGGACGGAAGGATATTATCGGTTCGATACCTTAATGATATCCACTCTCCACCACCCGTTTGTCCACACCACATCGAATGCCGTGTCACGCCATTGCTCTTCTTGCCATTCGCCAGCCTAAAATTATAAATCTTGAAAAATGAGAATAATTTGATCCACTGATTATTCTATTGCTTCTTATATCAACATTATTTCAGCTGTAAAACGTTGAGCTTGCACAGCATTCTAAGCCTACAGAAAAGGGGGTATCACTTTACATATCGAACTGCAAACTCGAAACTTGACAGGTTGCTGAAACATATCGCTATCCTCATTCTGAACAAGGGGGTTTTGAATTTTCCTGCGTTGCCGTATTCGCGATATGTTTCAGAGGTATCTCAAATTGCGAAAGTGATTTGCAGTTCGAATACGGTAACGCGGGAAAATTAAAAAAAATAATCCCCTTGTTCACCCTTATCTGGAGAGAACAAAGGGGGTCAGAATGCTGTGCTTGGTAACAACTACTGCTAAGAGGGGGAAAGGCCTCGGCGCATGTGCTGTTGACAGCCCCCTCTACCCTAAACAGGGAACCACGAATAATATAGATAGGGGGTACCATAGTGAGAATAGTGTAGGGAGAATATAAAAATAATGCTTCAAAATCATAATGATACCCTTATCATTAAATATCGCGAAATAATTGCGACAGGCATAAGAGACTGGGGCATTTATTTGGGGACGGAACCAACCAACCCGTCCCAAATGAAACTCTACGGCACTTGTGATAAAGATTAAAGATTAAAGATTGACGATTAAACATTAATTTACAATTCTCGTATTAGTCGACACGGGCCAACTCTCGCTCTGCTCGAGTCGCAGACCGGCAGGGATATCGATCGTCTCAAGAATATTAACTATTAATCACATTAATTATTAATTAATTAACGAATTAATTAATAATCAGGCACTTCTTTACTTTGTTGCCCAAAGGTAGGGGAATTCAGGAAATGACCGCGCTTTGACTGTCTGAGAGTAAGAAATGAGCGTTCGAGCTATTGAGTGAGAGGGGTAGAAAATCTCCCCTCTACCTTTGGGCAACAAAGTAAAGAAGTGCCAATAATCAATTACCTTGTCCTCCTCGACGCTCACGTCCTCCTTGTCGTAGAAGTGGATGTGGACGCTGCAGAGTGAATCATTTTTAAATTATCCTTTTTAAATGTAATCTCATGCACTTTTTCATTGCGAGGTCTGTGTCATGCCAAATATACAGCGATGATTCGAATTTCGAAACCCACGGATCCTTGGGCAGGGATCTCCAGAAGCCGCCGTCGTTGCCGCTGTGGTGGAAGTAGATGGTGAGGATGGAACCTTAAAGAAGGAGTGATGGGAAACGGCATCTATGCCAGAGGGTATATCCGCGCTCTCTCTATTTTGCACGCTCTCTCGCCCGTTGCCTGGGATCAGGGTGACTTGGCTCGCAGCCAACTCGCTCTAACTTGATTCAGAAACCAGATACAAACATGGGGTTTTCAGAATTTTGATTGGGTTGGAGAAAGCAAAAAGACTGCGTTTCCAGTATAGCACAGGGATCAGGAGAGAATGTATGAGCACGGGAACTAGATTTTTCAAAATCAGTTTAAAATAACCAAATTGTTATGGGAGAATGCCCTAGTGATAAGGATTCGACACATCCGATTCATTTGTCCCAAGACCGGCTTTTAGGATATTTCCGGCTCTGGAGCCGGCTATGCTGTATCTCAGCTCCCAGTTGAGCTAGAGACCTGTACTCGGGCTCAAAAAATCCGGAAAAATAAAACGAACAACTTTTCTGTTGACACCTAAGCTCGGGAACAAAAAATAAAAATGATAAAAATCAAAAACTGATTTTTAGGTCATTAAATAAATTCTAGATTTTTTCTATGGTACCATTTTACGGAATTTTATTGCAGAATATGAAAGAGGGGTTCCATATGTGTACTATAAAAAAATAAAAAGTGGGACTCGAGGGGGGTTCTTTCGAGATATTTCACTCCGAATGTTGAAAAATGCGCTTTTCGCCCAAAATTCCTGAAGTTTGAGGCTACAGATCTTTCCAATTTCAACTTCAATGTGGCTCAAAACGATGAAAAATAATGTTTCTGGATAGGAAAAGTATTACCTGAAAGTTTGAGACGGATTGCTGATATTTTTGGAAATTTCTATTTTTTCGATTTTTCGGCGATAATCGAAATTTTCGTAAAAAAAATTTTTTCTTCGCAATGCTTTCAAACTTCAAAGATATGTTATTTACCTTTGTATAAATAGTTATTAGTCGACTATACACATATTGAAGTTGAAATTGGAAAGATCTGTAGCCTCAAACTTCAGGAATTTTGGGCGAAAAGCGCATTTTTCAACATTCGGAGTGAAATATCTCGAAAGAACCCCCCTTGAGTTCCACTTTTTATTTTTTATAATACACATATGGAACCCCTCTTTCATATTCTGCAATAAAATTCCGTAAAATGGTACCATAGAAAAAAGCTAGAATTTATTTTATGACCTAAAAATCAGTTTTTGATTTTTATCATTTTTATTTTTTGTTCCCGAGCTTCGGTGTCAACAGAAAAGTTGTTCGTTATATTTTTCCGAATTTTTTGAGCCCGAGTACAGGTCTCTGGCTCAACTGGTAGCTGAGATACAGCATAGCCGGCTACAGAGCCGGAAATCTCCTAAAAGCCGGTCTTGGGACAAATGAATCGGATGTGTCGAATCCTTATCACTAGGGCATTCTCCCATAACAATTTGGTTATTTTAAACTGATTTTGAAAAATCTAGTTCCCGGAAGAGTCATTTTTGATACATTCTCTCCTGATCCATGTGATAGGAACTCAAACTTTGATATTTCTCCTTCTTTAATAACGAATGATTTCAAGTCAGTCAAACAGCACAACAGCGTGTTATTTTGTTATAATCTGCTGTACTTTAACGGAGCACAGGGTAGAGAACGCAGTCTAGATCAATAATTTACCCTCGCGCGCACAAATCGTCCAAGAACAATGGCTACTAATCGGTGGTCTGGTAGAGTAAATCAGTGCTCCGTTCATCATCTCACCATCCGAGAATCCCGTATGCTGTGGGAACTTGTAGGAGGTGCCGAGCGCGTCGTGAACGACCTGAATGATGATTGATTCATGACCAAAATCGGGATTCGGAACCACAATCGGACCATTCGGGATTCTAAGGACTAAGGATTTGAATTAACAGACTGAATGAACGGTGAACGTTGATTGATTCAGTACAGCAGATCCAATCGGACTATTCGAGATTCAGGATAAACGACATTGCTGAATGAATTTACCGGATCTGCTCTCACAGCGACGAGTGTCGCAGCCAGGAAGAGGAAAAGCCGCATCTGTGGAGTAGGAGACGATTATGGAGGTAAGGAAGTAGCACAAATCTCAAGCTCAGATCTGTACTAGCCGATGGATAACAACGAAAATATAAGAAAAAAGGTAAATAAAGAGAACGAACCGCGCGCTGAGTGGGAGCGATGAGGGAATGAGGGGAGAATGAAGTGGAGAATCGAAATGATGAGAAAATGTCTCATTGTTGGAGAAATTAGATTATGATGGATTTCAAGTTGCACACGTAGACAAATAAAAGGTTTATCGAACGATTGCAATTGTACAAATTGAATATTTATTGACATCGTCTGGCATCTGAGCATTTCCTCAGATTTTCGATTTTTTATGAAAACTAATAACTAATAATCCCGGTGTAATAAGTAATTTCATCACAATCCCGTGAGCGACTAATATCAGTTATCCCAGTCCCTTCACGGAGCTGTCGATGTGAAGAAGGAGCGCTCCGTCGTGACTCATGATCTGGAAAACCAGTTATGATAAAACTTTTATATGCTTGAATTATACAGTATTACATGTACATTTCATTATGTAATGCTACATGAAATGCAGGCAACCGAGGTACTAGAGAGGTGAAGATTAAACCTACATTGAACGGCTTGTCCATGTAATCCGCGAGGTGTTTCGGCACGGAAAAGTAAGTGTGCACTCCAGGCACTCCATTGGACTGCTTGTAGAACATGCGCAGCTAAAATTTTTAAAAAAATTAATCTTTTGTCCAAATATTATCCTTATTTTACGTGCTATCACAACATTTTTGTACTCAACTTCAACACTTCATGAGTCATTCTCTCCAGGTAGAAATGCTGCAGATCACCGTTTGGTTTCTCTCTAGTAAGGCGGTTCTGAACATGATTTTTTTGTTTATCTGTAATACTAAATTGTATTTTTAGTGTTGAAAAGTTGATTCACCGTTTGCGCCAGACTCGCCATCTTCTCGTCTCTCTTATCCTGCCAGAACCACATCGGTTCCTGAATTGTATTATTATTATTATTTGTTGTTTTATTGTTGTTTTTGTTTTTGTTGTCCACCTCATAATTGCGGAAACCTGGATTGCTGGTGATGTAGGTCTGCAAATTCAGCAATTATGAAGCATATTTAATTTTGGTATACCTCCATTCTCCCCCTCGGATCGTTTGGTCTCTTTTGTCCGTCCCAAATGTTAACTATCTTCACGAAGAACGGAGGACCGTCGATTGGGGAGAAGACGAGTGAGGGTTCTTTCTAAAAGAGAAAGAATTTCATTCATTTTTCTGCTATTTTGGGTTTATTTGTTCAGAATCTGGATTCGTAATGAGTGAAAAGCTCACCAATCTCGACCCAGCAGTTGCTCTAAGTACTGCAGTAAACTCCATCACGGAATTGACAGGGAAGTTAGGGAAGTACTGTAAAGATTATTAATTAATAATACAATTAATTATCATGTCTCTAATTAATCAACACTCACGATAATCTTCTTGTCGTGTCTCATGTCACCGTAGAGATAATCCTTGAATTTCTCCACTGACATTGGCGGAATGTTTCCGTTCGGGATCTTGATGCGAATCTGCAGGATTTTCAATGATTTATCTGTTTGGGTTACCCGGACAATTCATAATAGTCAAAAGCTCTACGACAAAAGCGGATTCAGTGAATCTTATAACCTCGACTTTTGCGTGGTCTACATTTCCGGGCATTACGTAGGCCGACTTGATGGCATTCAGTGATTTGCCGAATGTGCGCACATCAGACCAGAAACCTGAAATATACCTCATTTTTTTTAGTTTCGAAACTGAAAATAGTTTGAAATGTGGTGCTCACCATTGAAGAAGACGTTCATGTTGTACTCGTCGTGCTGAAAAAAAATGTTTTATGTCAACATAAAAATTTGTTAGATGCTCGTTTACTGCAGATGCCCGCATTGATATCGTTGTCGCAAATCATTAGTTACCCTCACCTTATAAAAGTCCATTCTCCACCACCCAGTGCCGATCGGAAAGTCGTCTGTAGGCTGTTCCTTTCTTGTCTCTCCCACCCATTTGCCGTCCTGGAATTTGTTTGAGTTACCCTAGGGTTAGGACTCCTTCTTCTTCATCACTCAATGGCACTATAAATGAGCGATTGATGTTGGACGGTGAATTGATCGAAGAAATATTTCAGAAGAGCTCGATGGAGACAACAATTGACCTCATAACTCGCGCTAACGACCGGATATTCGACTGCTCGTTCGAATCGAAATTGCGCAGTTACGTCGTAGACCTGAAAATTGAAGAAAGTAAATACACAATTAATAATAATAACTAAATAAATAAATGGCTTGCTTTGTCCATCTCGATCGTCGGTTGTTCGTAGAAGTTGATGCGTACTCTGTATTGCTTTTATATGAATTAGCCATTGGCTAAAATCGAAGTCATACTCCTCAAGCGATTACTATGTCCAATGGTTTAGAACATGTTTCAACATTACGCTTATTAATAGAATGGTATCATTGAGTCGCTTACGCCTCTCCCGACGGGAACGTCAGCCCGTAGAACTCGCCTGTGTGCCAGACGTAGAAGGTGAGAATGGCTCCTGAGTTGTGATCAAGGAACATTTCTATCGTCGGGTTGTACTGAGCTGCGCACTAATCATTGCTTCTGTAGCAATCTCTTCTATCTGATTTACAGTTATCGTATGAACTGAGCACACGCTTCACAAACTTCCCTTTGCCTTACTGCTATACTTATACAAAGACTTGCTAACGATAAGATAACGATATAAATCACCGTCCGGCAGGCGCCCAGGCATCTGGTACTGTTCAGTATACTACTAGTTTGCCTTTAATAGTAGAGTAACGTAAGCTACTTTACTCTACTGTGAAAGGCAAACTTAGATATACATTCTAAGGAAATACACGATACAAGACGATATAAATCACCATCCGGCAGCCCTCCCGGCATCTGGTACTGCACCACCCTCTCTAGCCTGTTCTGAGCACTGAGAAGAGCGATGAGAGCCGCGCTCGTCCAGAGGAAGAGCCGCATCTGTGAACTAGTACATGATTGAAGAACCGGAAAATAAGCCGGAAAGGAAATACAAAACTCACAATCACGAATGAGATGTTGCATCCGCTTCCAGATTCTTATAGCTTAAGGAGGAAAAAGGATAAGTGGCAATACAGCGATGAGGATGATTGCCCTCCTCATTCTATTCGCTATTTCCCTTCCCCGACCTGAAAGAGAGCACTGTAAGAGGGGAGATTCATGCAGGATCTTGTATCTCTGCCACAACATCCCTCGAGCATTGTCTCAAGTACACTTGCGAAGCAACGCGTGATGTCGATGTAAAGGGAAGCGATTTCATCATTCCCTTTCGAAGTGGTGAAACAAATATATCTTTAGCAAGGCATTTGCATGGTTAAACTATCCACGTAACGTGGGAGTATTCAGCGAGAATCGAAGGAAGGAGAAGCTATAAAACCATGTAAGAAGCTATCTCGGCCAGTTTCCTTCGCTTTACTGTTTCTCCTTTTTTGACGTTTCCTTTTCAGAGAAGCGATGAGGTTGGCTCTTCTGGTCGCCATGCTGGCATCCGCTTGTCTGGCTGTCCCGGTTAACCGACTTTCCTGCCGTTCATCCATTACCATATATATTCCAGACTATTGAAGTCAACTTCAGAGTCTATGGCAATCTTACTTGTTCTAACACTAAGCAATTTAATGCCTATGTCAATCTCTGGGTAAGCTAATTCGTTCCATCAATACATTATTTGGAGCATGAGCTGTTGACCGCCCCTTCTACATTTCCCACACCAATCACAATAATGAAATGATATTTAGTGATAGGGGTACCATTATGATTTAGAAGTAATATTTTTACATTCTCCATACCCTATTCTCACTAAGGTACCCCCTATCTCTATTATTCGCGGTCCCCTGATTAGAGTTTGGGGGCGATCAACAGCACAAGCGCCCATTATTTTATAGGAATGGGAAAATCATAATGACGACTACCTCGGAGGATATGATTTCGAAAACCAAAAGAACTCTGTGAGCTACAATGTGAAGGGAAAGGTGTGTATCTAACAAAAAATTGATCAATCAAAAAAGTTGAGGCGTACGATGGATTGTTTGAGCATTACGTTGAACCTCTGATATCTATCGAGCACACGTGTGGAGGCGGTTAGTTTTTATTGATTATGCGTCGGAATAAGAGGCACCGTCTCTTCATTTCACACACTCTCTCACCAGTCGACCAGTCGAGGGAGTGTGTTAAATGAAGAGACAGAGACTCGTACTTCGACCTATGCCTCCAGGCTATATTTGTTTATCATTTTGGCATTTATTTCATTTTATATCATTATAATATCATTTAGTTTACACTTGTTTGTGCAAATTCTTCGGTGATGTCAACAAGGATATCGAGGAGCGTCTTAACGTGAACCTGGAAAAGAACGATCTCAAGAGCTGCCACGCGTGCGCTGTGGCTAAAGCGATGAGGGAGAAAAGGAAAGGATAATGAAACTGATATGGAATCAGGAATAAATATAATTGTTGCATGAAAAGACTTATACACAAGATAATCTATTTTTCCGATATTTATCGAACAACATCTCATTTAAAAAGTGCTTTTCTTAATCCGCGTGCAATGCACTACATGATAGATCTTGTAGGGGTTCCCACTAATAATAAACATTACAATTATTCACTTATCAGTAAATAAAACAGCATTGATAAAATGAAGTTTAAAGGCATGGTATCCCTATCATCCAATTACTATGATACCCCTCTTTTCGTGGCATTTCTTGATAATTGCATGAGCGACAACACCCCCTCAACAGCACAAACGCATATGTTTCAAATCCGGGGTCGTTTTAATCTTGTAAGAGAATATAATTATTCATGTTGTATATGTTTTCCAGTTCAAACAACCAAAAAACCAAATTATATTCACTGTTTCTTAAGTTTGCAGCTCGTTTTGAACGTTCAAACTGCGTGATTAATGTGAGAATATTCAGCCACGGCCACGTGTGCCATGGCCAGAGGGGCTATAAAACCATAGCGAAAAGCCATCTCACCCAGATTCCTTTTTAATTCTTCAGCTCCCCCTCCTCTCATCCTCTTACCCTCTTATCCCAGCACTCCAGCACTTTCCCGGGCATTCATTATTGCCAACCTGCCATGTCAGAGAGTCTCAGAAAACTTTCAGCCTTTTGCCCGGCAAAGTGCAGGATTTTTATTAAGTTTTAATGATACTCCCCGCCCCTCTGCTCTCATTTAATATAGTATTTTTCAGTTGAGAAATGAAGATTGCTCTTCTCATTTCCGTACTCATCCCAGCCTGTTTTTGCGCGGTTAGATATTTGACTTCATTCCCGTTTTAAATTGTGAGATATTACAGGTTAAAATCAAGGCCGACATAGAGGGTACGCTCACTTGTTCTACACCGTTTTATCACCACGTCTATCTCTGGGTACAGTAATTAATCATTATAGTTCGAAATACGGGTAATCCGTATTTCGAACTCTAGTATTCTCTCACTGGAAGGGTTCAAACTACTGTTCATTACCATCTCTCGCTGGATTTACTACGCGAATTATCAAAAACAAATACAATAACAATAACAATAACAATAACAAAAATGAAAGCAACGCAATAAAAAATAATCACAGGATGACGACGCTCCGTGGGCAGACGACTTCATCAAGGGACATTCCGCAAATGAATCCACGGTCGGTGCACACAAGTACAGAGTCTTCGGAGATGTGAGTTTGTTTTGTTATTGTTAGTGTTTTTTTATTAATATTGTGTTAATGATTCAAAGAGTAATTTCAGATAAAAGATTGTTGTCTTGAAACAGATGTTGAACCCTTCCTGACGATCGAGCATTCGTGCGGAGGGAGTGAGTTTTTTTTTTCCAGAACATTTTTTTACATTTTTTTATTTATATTCAGAATACGCATGCTTGTGCATGATGTGGAGTGGTGGAGTATACAGGCATATTAGAACAACCATCAACATCGACTTGGAGCATAATAACTATTCGTACTGCAACCGATGCGAAAATGCAAAGAAACGCAGACAATAATCAATCAGTTATCAATAATCAGTTATCGATAACAATCAATAATTCTGTTTCGTCACATGTTTACATATTGTAATGCTGTTTGTGTGCCATGCATAAAATGTGGGGAGCAAACGTTCGCTTTGCTATTGCAGCTGAGAAGCACTATAAATCAAGCAAATAAATGTGGCGCTGGGGGTTTGTCGTTGATCTGTGGTTGGGGTACCGCAGTGCCACCAGGCTGAAAGCTCGCCTTGATTGTGGAAGCAATTTTACCTTTATGTGGCTGGGGGCTGGGACAGGGCAACCATAATATTACTGAAAGAAGTGTTTGTCTTGGGTGAGGCCCCTGTGTTTGCAGTGCAAGAAAGTCTCGATTAGAGATTTTTCTGTAAATATCTATCTTAAAAGTATAGAAATGTTGAATTATTTCAACCAATTTCGAAATCAGAAAATCAAATCGCATGTTTAAACTGCACACGTAACGTGGGAATATTTTGCAAAATACATAGATGCGGGGCTATAAAACCAAAGGGAGAAGCCATTTCAATCAGTTTCCCTTCCATTCTTCAGCTTATCCTCGCCCACCCCACCCCTCTTATCCCCCTTCAATACATACGTTTTAGTTCAGAGATGAAGCTAGCTCTTCAGCTTGCTTTTCTCCTCGTCGCACTCATCCCATCCTGCCTCTGCATGGGGAGTTGTTGAACTTTTTTATTTTTTATTATATTTTTTAATTTAAATGTGAAATTCAAGGCGGAAAGCATGATCGTTATCAGGGGCTCGCTCACCTGCTCTAAGCCGTTCACCGAGCACCACGTTTATCTCTGGGTAAACTTCAAAACAATAACAATAACAATAAAGCGCAATATTAAATAAATATAGGATGACGACGCGCCGTTCAAAGACGACTTTCTCGCGGCACATGATGTTTCCGACTCCAAGGGCGCTGCACACTACTACGAAGTTCGCGGAACTGTGCGTTTTTTTTTGTTTTTGTGTAATTTTGTCATTGATATTGTTTTGATGATTAACAGAGCAAATTCAGGCGCAAGATTTTGGCGTTGAACTGTATGTTGAACCCTTCATCACGATCGAACATTCTTGCGGAGGGCGTGAGTCTCTCTAGAATAAATCGAGAATTATTTCCTATTTATCATCATATTTATCCTGACATCAGGCAATAAGCCTGGTAACATCA
The DNA here is from genome assembly GCA_900490775.1 of Pristionchus maxplancki. Lineage (NCBI taxonomy): Eukaryota > Metazoa > Nematoda > Chromadorea > Rhabditida > Neodiplogasteridae > Pristionchus > Pristionchus maxplancki. The sequence goes on along the minus strand of LS562996.1, from coordinate 51,636 downwards.
CTGGGGAAGGGATTGAGATCTTCGTTCTCAAAGTGAGGTCAAGGGTTGGGTTCTTCTTAGATGTGTCTCAAATGTACGCCGCTCTTAGTCGATTGATTACGTTTGAGTGTTCGTTTGAGTGCGAGAGTTATACTATTGCATATATAATATTATTTAGAATTCGCCTGCGTGTGCAAGTTCTTCGGAAATCGCCACCATGGTATCCACGACACTATTGATATCGACTTGGAGAAAACTGACCTCAAGTACTGCGATCAATGCGAAAATGCGAAGAAGATAAGACGTTAATCGATAAATAATCAGTTATCGATAACAATAAATAATTCTGTTTCGTCACATGTTTACATAATGCTGACATTATCCGTGTGCAATGTATAAAAATGTGAGGTGCAAGGTTCATTTTGTAAATATCGATCGGGACTGCAAAAAAGTCGATAGCACAAAAACAGCACAAATGCTACGTTCTCTCATCAAAGATCTCGAAATGCTCATATTTTACATTAATTTTCGCGTGGAAATATGAAAAAAGTGGATTATTCAAAATGTTTCATGCTAATCTTTGCAAGAAAGTGTGCAGAAACCGACACGTACGCATTTCCCACGCTCTGCGTGATGAAGCAGCTTATTTCGCTGACAAAAGCTTTAATTTCTACGCTTCTTCGTTCCTCTCTTCTTGCGATTTGCCTACAAATCGAGAGGCTTCATCAGCGATGGGTTGGGAGTGGTTGGGTGCGTTTACTTGAATAATTATACCTCACTAAAATGGTTTTTCAGCCAAGGTGGCCACGTCGATTTTGTCCATTATAGAAACGCCTGTCGAAGGTGAGAACTCTCACTCTCTGATTAGTGAAAACAAAAACAAGAACAACAAAAACAACGTTAGCAATAACAACAACATCGCTTCAGCCGCCGTCGGCTCCGCCTGTCCATTCTGTGTGCCGCTCGTGTCCACAGTCTTTTCGGTAAGCTGAAAGGCAGAGATTCGAATGCATAGTAGTTGAGTTCGATTCGGTCTCTCGCCGGTCAGAGTGGCGAGAGAGTGTGCTAACTGAAGATACGATTCCCCTATGATGAACCCTAGTAGTAATTACTACCTATTTTTGAGCAGTAAAATAATTATGATGACCTATTTCAGATAGGCGGAGACGCGCTTACTGACAAGATCAACGAGCTTACGGGAGCACAAAGCGATGACGGTCCGGTTGGACTATCTGATGGTAGGATATAGGGATTAGTGATGGCAAATCGGCCTCGGAACTCGGCGAGTTGTCTTGAAAGACTCGCTAATTGATTGAAGCCGGCTTGGCGCGCTATGCAAATTGATCCAAGCCGGCATAAATGCCTCTCACCCTCACTCCCTTTGGTGGAGAGATTCGCCAAGCCGGCTTCGCATGCAAATCGCTATCTTTGCCGACTTGAGGCCG
>LS562996.1:33874-49691 GCA_900490775.1 Pristionchus maxplancki | reverse complement strand
CGGCCTCGGAACTCGGCGAGTTGTCTTGAAAGACTCGCTAATTGATTGAAGCCGGCTTGGCGCGCTATGCAAATTGATCCAAGCCGGCATAAATGCCTCTCACCCTCACTCCCTTTGGTGGAGAGATTCGCCAAGCCGGCTTCGCATGCAAATCGCTATCTTTGCCGACTTGAGGCCGTGTTCCGAATTGCCATCCCTAATAGGGATGACAAATCGGCATTCATCTCTCCTCATTTCGCGTACTCTCTCGTCTCTCTGACCGACGAGAGATCATTTGAAAGGAGAGAGGCGCGTGCCGAATTGTCATCACTAGTAGGATATAACTACAAACTCGTGTATCTCTCTCATTCCTGCAAGGTTTTACCACTTTCAGAGCAATTCAACCAGATACAAGCGAGTCTTGGAGAAGTATCCGATATTGGGAAGGAAAATCAGGAAATTCTGCACGGTATTGAGGGCATGATCAATGCAAATGCAGAGGAGAACAGAGCAATGATGAGAGAAATGAAGATGACACTGCAAACGGTAGGAATTTAGTCATATTAATTGTTTAAAATTATCCAAATTCCACTGCAGTTCGAGGGAAATATGAATCGGAACTTTGATGGGCTCAAGGAGTTTGCGATCGAGAAGGATTTCCAAGAGGTTGCAGATTATTCCGAATTAAATGAGGCCGAACTTCAGAAAATTATGTTACCGTTGAATTTGTTGTGGGATGAAATGGAAACAGCGAGTGAGAGCCAAACTAAGGATTCTATCGAACGATTCCGTGATTCGTACAAGTACAAGGAATCCGCGAGATATCTTCTCAATGTAAGTAAACGGGAGTTTTACAACAAAAGATACCTTTTTTTCAGAAATTTGTCGGTTTTCTGAACGATCCGCACACTATTCCGATAGCAGTAGCTATGGAGAATAATGTGCTTAAAAGTCGGGAAACCCTTAAACATTATACGATGTCGATCTCGCACATGATCGTTAAAGTAGTAAGCGAATTCATAAATTGCATAATATTAATCAAACCTCAGCTAGCGATCGAAGGATTCTACTATGGAATTACGGATGGATCTAAGAATGTGAGATTAGAGATGAGAAGATGATGATTCGATGACACTCCAGGGTTCATCAGCTTACATGGCACAATTATCGAAAGAAGTCAATATTGCAATAAGCTCAATTCAACAGTTTATCAGAACATTTAAAATTCCGAGGGAAAGTCAGCCCGATTGCAAAAACTAATTCACCCATTTGTTTTCTTCAGAGTACTGGCCAGACGTTATTAACAAGACTGTCATTTCCAATAACGGTATACTTTTGTTTTGGAGGTGAGAAGAAGAGGTTCATTCAACCATTTCAGATGGCTCGGAGATAAGCGATATTGCGGATAGAATCAAGGAAGAGCTGGATGGAATATTCACAAAGTAAGATACACTAAAATTTTCAAAATATCGCTCACATTCAGTGATGTATTCACCATTTTCGTCTTCTACTGCAGCCCGTCGGATTATTGTGTAACACTTTTTTGTGTGTAAAGAAAAATATCGACTTTTCAGTTTCCAGTACAATTGTTTGATTCGACTCCAGATGCGTATGTTTTTACCTTTTTTTCACAGCAGTTCATTGAAATGCTTGCTTATTTTCCAGAGCTGAAAATTTCCTCGTGGTTTCTGACCTCAACGACGAGTCGAACGTTCGAGCCATCGTTCTTCGCAGTGTCAAATACAATAACATGGCTTCTGACTCTACGCAGACTCTGCGCATTGGCTATCGCTCGTTCCAAGCGCTGATGCTACGATGGAGGAAGAAAGGATGGTGAGTGGGAGGTCTTGTGGGTGTATCGAAGATAGATTGGAAGATTTTTCAGATCCTTTTGTTTCAAAATTCCATAAAAATCAAATAATTTCAGTGACGAAGAGACGATCGGGGACCTGGGCAAGGTATTGGAGGATCTCTTCGTTGACGCGGAGAGACCGAACGGATTCGTCGCTTGCAATGCAGGGGGTGAAATTGGCCTAATCGAGGAGCGATTGACCAACAATGCGACGCCTATTATCTCAGTTGATGATAGGCTTGACAATGCAAGATTCTTCTATGGGCTCTCCTGGGTTTGATAGTCAGTGGTGCAAAATTAAATATTCCCTCACGCAATAAATGTGAATCAAAATGCCTGTTGCTGAATTGTTTTATCGCTTTCAAACAATCGGCAGAGGCGAAAGCATGGGTACATCATTGAGGAGTGTCTCCAATTCCTTCTGGTACTCTCGCCAATCGGGGTAGTAGAATTTGATGTCGCAGAGGGAGTGGCAGCGCACCTTGCTTTCTTCAGTCTGAGAGACGAGGGCAGTACACCTAACAATGAATACGAATGGATAGAGTTCGAAATACGGGTAATCGTCTGGTCTGTTTTGCAAACTCTCTCGCCTCTCTGACCGGTGAGAGAGTGTGAAGATACGATTACCCGCATTTCGAACTCTACGGATGGATACTAAAGAGGAAGGAGGAAGAACTCACAAAGTCGCGCATTGATCCTTATCTTCTATAACAGAAAGTTTCCCCTCCTTTTCTCGTTTCTTAGCATGATCCTGAAATATTTCGCTCTACTAACAATATCAACAGCACAAAAAAACCCACATTATCCAGATTATATCGATTGGCGAAATCTCTGCACTCCTCCCTGCATTCAAAATTCTGCATCTCGGATGATACTTGGCAGAAGACGAGCATGCAACTGAACACATAATAGTAGTAATGGTAACAATAACTAAAATCATCATGACATACCCAACGGCCGCTTTGTCGAATGGCGTTGATGAGTTTTCTTTGAAGGCAACCTGTGAATTCTTCCTTGGATAACATTCTTAAAACCATTAAATCTCACCATCATCATCTCCTTCGCAACCGCACTTTTGGGAGCAAATTCCTTCTGGTACAGAGGCTCGGGCTCAGGCAGATCACGGTGCCTGACGGGCGGTAGATCTGCATGAATGACTGACAAGAGCCAGAGGAGGGAGAGGAGCAACTTCATCTTGCAGTGAACCTTGGAGAACAATCGTTTATAACAAGAGGATGTGCATGCCACGTTTCATTCCTTCTTTTTCATCAATTATTCGCTGCAGATGTTCCCACGGTGAGTAGTCACATGTGGCTGTGCAATAGCAAGATCTTCTGCAAACTTTATATATAAAGCTGCTCTACTTCAGGAATATACACGTCGTCTAGTATATTGCTCTCTCACCTCCTAATTCGCAGATGCGGCTCTTGCTCTGGCTGGCTGCGGCTCTCATCGCGGTTCTCAACGCACAGGAGAAACCGGGGCACAAGGCAATCGTGAAATTGCCTGGCGGATTTCCGGATGGTAAAATAATATATGTACGATTTCCTAATCTCCCAACTTCTAGGTTCCCTCCTGACTGTCTACTTCAAGCATGCTAGTACGAATGAGGGACTGGAGCCGTGGGTTTTCCATATTTTGGGTGCGCCTCAGAAGAAACAGTTTAGTGTCGACCTACTCTTCTTCAACTCTTCCAAGGTCAAGATTAGCTTGGATTGGATTTTGGGCGAATTCATCAAGGGTATTATTTTCATGGATGGTTTAATTCCTGCACGATTCGATCCCTGCAGACAGTGACATACCAGCGCACGTGAGACTTCATCGGAGCCTCAAGCAGCCGATCACCACAGCAAGCTACGCGGTGATTTCGCATGAAATAAGATCATGATGAGTTGTAATCTCATCATGATCTTATTTCATCTGATCTGAGTGATTACTCTAGTCATAGCCCAGTAGGTTCAAAGTACAATTTCATAATAGGTTAATGCGCAAAGGTTAATGCAAATAATCTCTTCAAATTTGAACTTCAGGATGGTAAAGATCAAAAGGCAACCAACGTACGAGAGATAGTGCTTGACGATCTGCCCGCGTCAGATGGATGGTGGAGAGTCGACGTGTACAAGGTATACCGTAAACACGTTATCGTAGGAGGGTTGCGGTATCAACTTGGAACAAAAAATGACAATCATAATCACATTTCAGCACGATAACAACCGCATGAGCGTCTTCTTCAATGGTGAGTCAAAATGAGAAGACGAACCTGATTTCTAATCACCAATTACAGGTTTCTGGGCAGGTGTACGCACATTCGGGAGCTCCTTGGGATCTCTGAGGTCGCTCTACGTCGTCTCACGCTTCATCGAGCAAGATTCTGTGCAGGTAATTCATTTTGCAATTCGGGTCGCCCTCTTGATTGATTCAATTCAATTCAATTCAATTCAATATTTATTCCGTTATGGAGACGGTATTACAGGGAATAGCATGATGGGTGAGCATGGAAACGGAGGTTGATGCACTTCAGATGCGCCTCAAGCTGCCTAAGATCAACCTCGCTCCTCTGTCCTCAATTAAACTCGAACATGTGCTACAAGCAGAGACGAATCGTGACTTCAATCTAGCAGTTAGTCCCATCTTATTTTTGCGGTGAGAATTGTTATTAAAGTCCACAAATAACGAAGTTTCAGACCGTGTCCTCCTTCCCGAAGGGCTCCTACATCGAGATGAGTGCTGTTCTCAGGGGCGGTGGGGTGGCAAAAAAGATACAGCTATTTGGACCACCCGCGAAGCAGTCGCTCTGGGTAACGATAACCTTTATATTTTTCTATAAGTGGCGAGAGAGCGTGGGAAATGAAGAGGCGGGTATTTCGAAATGCTTGAGAGCACGCCCACTCTCATGTTCGTGCCGGAGCAACCGTCAATGTATCGCGAGGACTTCTTCCTGACGATCCAGCAGAACTATGATCTGGGCACGCAAGAGGTTTGCTAATTAAGTAGACTAATTAATCAATTACTTACGACTAATTAATTAACTAATTTCAGCTCTTCATCAGCGACTTCTACGGCAAGGCGAAGGTTCCCTCTTTATTCCGGAAGATATGAATGGGAAAACATAAAGATGATTGCAGACTCACTGCACTCACGACGAACCTAATGGCGACCTTCAGCATCTAAGATTGGAGCGAACAGGGAAGCATAAAGTGACGGTGAGCTTTTCACTTATTTTATCGGATTCAATAGATTCCAGCTGCGACTGGTCTACGGCCGGTCCAACGGGGCGCCTCGCGTTACCTGTGAGCACACGCTTCCGGACGACCTGGCGAGTCATCTGGATCGGCCTTTTACAGTGAGTGATCAGTAAGAATTGAAAATGTTTCTCCTTCGAAAAAATTCAGATCGCGAGTCACGACAGAGCAATGCTTCTCCACTTTCATCACTTTGCGCCTCGAGCAGCAGATAAGAAGAAGCACTAATTTATCCGAAAACATCAAATCTTTTCATTGTCGTTATTTGACTGCCATGCAAAATCGAATAAACATACTGAGCATTACCCGCTCTCGTTCAAGACGTTCAAGATGTGAGTAGATACTTGCGCGATGCATCTGAAAATCAGATCTTGATTTGGAATGTTTTCGAATACTAACCCTATCGCAATCCTTTCCAAGCCAGTTTCCGCATTTTCGTTGCGGTGAAACTGAATCTTTTAAACAAGAGTTCTCGAATATTTTAGTTACCTCCATTATCTTTTTCAGAATTTGCTGAGATCGAAGAGCCAAAATAAAGGCGGAATAAAATGCTTTCATTGGCGTACTAGAAATGGCAATATCTCATGTTCAAAAAAAGCCTAAAGATGAATGTAATTATCGAGATGTTTTGTTCGTATTGAATTATCAACGATTGAACCGCTATTGCCAAAAGTTGGAATATGTTCTTTATCAAATAGTATTTCAGCAAATGACGAAATACGTCAGAGTCGTATCAATTATCCGCTAGTTCTCCTCTTTGCAGCTGCTTTGCATGATTTGCAGCTTTCGAGGTCAGTAGTCTCCAAGTCGATGTTAACAGTGACATCAAGAATATGGTTGACAGAGCCGAAGGACTTGCAAACGCAGGCGTAGTCTGAACTAGGGATGTCTTGGCAAGAAATAACCCTCTCCATTCTGCACGCACTCTCGCCTCTCTGACCGGTGAGAGAGCACGCGGTTCTGAACCAATCACGTGCGAGGTTACAAAATCATAAAGTGATCATTCATAGTCGACAAAAGCTGATAGATCACTCTCTCCATAATACACAGTCTCTCAATCGGTTGACCAGAGAGAGAGAGTGACCCATCAGCCTTTGCCAGCCATATCCACGCCCGTCCCATAACTAACTCGTTCCGCATGAGTGCTCAATGGTAATGAAGGGCTCCACGTATTTCTCATTCGCACCGTCTTTCGCCTGTTATTATATTCGGATACAAATCAATTTGTTCTAATATCATACCACTCCGCCGACGGCGTAGTGTACTTCTCCAGTGGATCCAGGTGCAAAATCCTCGTCGATAAAGTCGTGAGTAAAATTGTCCTCCTCCTATCAAACCGAAAGATGAAAGACATTAGTAAAAATTTACCCAGAGATAGACGTAGTGATAGAAAGGCTCGGAACAGGTGAGCGTGCCTTGAACTTTGACGCCGAGTTCGACCTGAAAGATAATTTGATATGGCGAAACGAGTGATCCTGATAACCCCGCACAGAGCGGTTGCTAGAATCATGGAAACAAGAAGAGCCAGTCTCATTCTGAAATCGAATATGTTAATATAGGAGGATAAGGAGATGAAGAAGAAGAGGGAGGCTGAACAGGAAACTGATGGAAATGAATTTCTCCGATGGTTTTATAGCCAAAGCACACGTGGAATATTCAAAAATTCTCCCACGGTATTCATGCAGTTTTAATTGGATGATCGAACTGCGATCATATTATTATATTATATTATATTATTATATATGGGATATTTAGATGCTACCGCATTGCATGCTGTAGGTTTTGACCGCAGCAAGTGGTAATTCCTATGTGTAACCCACAGTGCAAAATGTATACATTTTTTAATAAAAAACATTGCTTAAAACGATATTGATAAGGTCGAAGAATTCTACACCGAATCATTTACATGTTTTCCAAGCATGTGAAATGCGTTTATTTTATATTTCCTTCACAAAACAAGAAGAAATATTTTGTGGTAGATTTATTGAAGAAATGAAAGTTATGAAAATCTTAATATCTTGCTCAGGAAAATAAAATATTGCAGATCGTACTATATTGTGCGTGGCGTGTCAACCGAATTATGTACTACTTGATAAATGTTGCGACAAATCTGTAGGGATCGAAGAACGCAAATTAAGGCGGAATGGAAGCACAAAACTTTATTTTTTAGAGCAAACTTGACATGAATGATGAACAACAATGAGTGAATTAAGCGTTACGTCAATCAGACAACAGCGAGTATTCCTCTCTCAGAACGGCTCCGAGATTGTAGTATTTCCTTAGCACACCATCGATTTTAATTTAAAAATGGAACAGTGAGAATAACGGAGATAGTCCAGTGGGGAGCGTGTACAATTAGGTGCATAATGTCAGGAGGAACTGACGCAGGAAGAGGTCACAGAGGGGATATAATTCGGTTCGCACAATCGCCATTCCCTTGGGAAACCTGGAATCCGCTCAAGATTTGAGGTATTGGTGGCAACTGGTAAATGAACATTGTTTATTCTTCTCAAAGCAACGGGATAGTGAACAATTCAGGATGGTCAATTTGAATATGGATCAATTCGTTCTGGTACTCTTTCCACTCGGCAGGCATGAACTTGAAGGAGCACATGTACTCGCACTGCTCGTCGTTCGCGTCCGCATCCACAAATAGGTTGGTGCACCTGAAAAAAAAATATAAAAAAAATAAAAAAATAAAAAAAATGTTATGTTTGAGAGAAAATGTCAAAAGAGCATACACATTTGTACAGTGCTCGTCATCCTTCGTAACGGTATATTTCGCAGCGATTGCTTGCTGATGTCCCTGAGATATTTACAACCTCATAATTAGGGTTGTCAAAATGAAGAATCCGTCTCTTCATTTACCGTGCTCTCTCGTCGCTCGGACCGGTGAGAGAGCACATGGAATGAAGAGGCGGATTCTTCATTTTGACAACCCTACTCATAATGCTTTGAAGCAACGATCAGGTGAAGCAGATGTTCTTTACATGCACTGATGAAAGAAGCTCACATTCTCCATTTCATACCGGACGGCGAAGTCTTTGCAATCCGTCCTGCATTCTTCATCCGTATCAAACGTAGTGCCAGAGACGTGGCAGAATACTAGCATACACCTAGAAATGCACTGAAATACTGAAATGAATGGAATTCTAACTAGAGCTCGAAATACGAGTCGTCGTCTCTTCATTTCGTGCACTCTCTCGTCAGTCGACAGAGAGTGCGTGAAATGGAGAGACGGTGACTCGTATTCGAGCTCTAATACTAACCCGATCGCGAGTCTATCCTGATCAGTCTCGGGCTTCTTGCTGCGGTAAAACTGTGAGAACATCAATATTCGTGTGAATTTATGAGAAGAAAAACTCTCTAAAGCTATGAAAATAATCTTACCTCCAATATCTTCTTGTGAACAGGGGACGGTGAGTTATTTCGAAACGCAGTAGTTGTAAATGATGTGGATGCGAGAGTTACCTGCAATAATTCGTGTTCATGTTTTCCCTGCTCTAAATGCACTAGCAACGGGCCTCGGTCACATTCTGGGGTCTCTTGAAAGGCTTGAGGCGCGCCTCACAAGTCGAGAAGAAGAGGAATAGGAGGAAGATTGAGAAGGACAACTTCATTTATGCTTCGTTGCTTCGTTTCTTCGTTTCAAGTGCTTCGTTTCAGTTTATTTTATAGCTGGGGCAATGGGAAAATGATGGGGAAATCGGAATATTGCACAAAATGCAGAGAAGCTTTCGCAATGAGAGAAAAAAATATATATAGCTGTAAAATCAAAATATCCCTGACTCACTGGTATGCGTTTTGACTAGAGTGCAGAACTGATTGTTTATCATTTTAAAACAAAGGGAGAGGAGAGATTTCAGGTGGTCAAGATGTACTTTGACCAACTCTTTCTGATAAGTTTGCCAGTTTTGTTCGAAGAATTTAGGGTAACAGAGCATTTTGCAAAGGTCACTACTCTTCTTAATTTCATCCAACAGATCTTCGCACCTGAAGGTAGTAAATAAAGAAATTATCGCTTCATATGAATGGAATATGTATATACAAACATAGAGATTGCTTACAAACTGGAACATTCATGTTTGTCCTTCATCACAGCGTATTGTCCGATAAATCCTTGCTTGTATGCCTCAATGAACAATTTATTTGTCCTGTTACTGGCAAAATCAATTCAAACGCTAGAAGTAGGTGAAGTATACTGTATACTGATTGTGATGAAGAAAAGCTCACGTTAAATGAATACCGGACTGCGAAATCTTTACATGTTGACTTGCATTTCTTGCTATATTTTTTATCGCCTTCATGGAAGAGAACGGCCGGGAATTGACAAAAAACCAGTGTACACCTAAACAGGGATTCAAGCTAAAAAATCAATTACTGAAGTGCATGCACAAACCCGATTGCTGCTTTATCCAGGTTGGTTTCGGTGTTTTCATTGCGGTAAAACTGGCGATTCACATAGCGATTCGCATCGACCCTTACGCCATTTGTCGGCATGCGGCATGAGGGAAACACATCTGCACAAAGGAGTAAAGTGCTTTTTTTTTCTTTCTCAGTTGTTTGAGTGGAAACTGGTACCGCCACAACGCGCGGTTTCTCGAACTTTTTTTTCAAGCTGGCTTGAGAAGTTGTGAAGAGGACGAAAAGAGCGAGGATGGAGAGCGATAATTGCATTGTATAGTATTGCTGCTTCATTTTCGTAGCTTTTTATATGCAGGAGAGAGAAAATATGATATTTAATTCAGAGATGTCTTCAACATTTTCGCCTTTCGATGCGAAGCTACGAAACCTTGCGTAAGATTTTAAATGCTATGCAGGAGGTGGTGGGAAAATTATTTGGAGGGTTGTGATCAATGGTGCTCTGTATAGTTTGCTATTCTGATGTTGCTAATTTTGTAAACATTTTTATGTAATTTTTTACTATTTTAATATAAAAAAGATGGCTATTTCAACATTCTTATGATGCTAGATCGCGATTTACTCGAATATGCATGGCTACTTTGTTCACAAACAAACTACTCGAGAATTACGCACAAGTAAAATTTCTTCAGAACATTCTGTTTTATCATTCCAATTCATCATCAATTATTACAATATTTCCCATGATATCCTCAAATCCACGATAGCCCATAGTAGAACTTCTCTCCCCCCTCCATATCACCATCTTCGATAATTCCCGTCTCATTATTGGTGATTCTTGCTACTCCGGCTCTTTCCACGTCACAGATCAGGAACGCATTAATGCTAGTAGTCGCATTGACGATCATGCCGTCCACCACCTCCTCGAACGGCGCCTTGTCACTGCAAGTTGTTATTGTTATTGTTATTGTTATTGTTGTTATTGATGTTGTTCTCACCACGGGTCCTTCTGCCACTTCCACATGAGCGTCATGTAGGAGCGGTAGCCGGAGCGCAGGGCCAGCGTGTCGTCAGAAGACGCGTTGTGGTGCCGCTCACTGCGCATAACGATAGCGCGCACGCGCGTTTCCTTGTTCAGGCCGCCGACCATTCTGCAACAATTTGATTTTGTAAATCAAAACAATAACAAAAACAGAAAATATTGATATTAAACCATACGTTTTCTGTTTCGACCCCGCCGGGGGCGCTTCTCGTAGGAGTGTTGTGGGTTCCTGAAATTATTTTTTTTACTTTTTTGTTTTTGTTTTTTTTTTTAAATCTTACGCATGGCTTCGTAGCTTCGCATCGAAAGGCGAAAATGTTGAAGACATCTCTGAATTAAATATCATATTTTTCGATTTATTTGGACCCACTTTGTATGTATTCCATCAAGCTCCGCCCTGATCTTATCGGCAACGAGTGACTCATTTGTTTCGTCTGAATATTTAAGAATTTTCGAAAACTCGAAACTAGAGTGTAGTCATGAGTTACCGTTGAGTGAAATCGCTGTTTGCTCGATGAGATCAGGCCAGTATTCTGAAAAAAAAAATTATTTTTGTTTTTTTTTTGTTTTTTGTTTATTTTTTATCTATTTTTGTTTTTTTGTTTGTTTTTTTGTTTGCTGTTTGTTGCTGTAAGTGTTGCTTTTATCTATCGATCAATCGACAAGACCGTTTTTTTAGTAACGCGAGATCAAACTTTCGATGAATTTTGCGCGGGCATTCGAGCATTAGAAAAATGACTCACTCTCTTTCGGGATGGTGACTTTAATGAAGAAATCGCGCATTTTATTGATTGCCTTATCAATCTTTTGATTCAATGCCTTCATGTTCTCATTGGTGGCCTGAATTTTTTTTATTTATTCAAGTTTCGTTGTTTTTGCTGTTCAGACCCTTTTTGTCCGATCCGTCAAGCCATAATGGAATCCTTCAATCGCGATCTGTAGATATAAGTAAATTAATATATACATAAATTTTCAGATTATAAAAATTTATATTGCAGTTCATTTTTCGTGTTACTGTAGCTGTTTTCTTTGTGTTGTGTTGTTGATTGTTATGGACCAGCTATGGACCAGCTAGTTACTAGTTATTAATAATTCGCTTACCACTTTGACGACCAGCTGGGAGAACAAGCCCATGTAGTGCTTGAGAATCGCCCGACTTTTTAGTGGATTGCTCAACATGGCTGATTCGACGGGATTGGTATGGATGTCGCCCAAATACCCAAGTGCTTTCTGTAAATTAATTTTTTTAATTTTTTTTTATTTTTGCTCTTTTGGTGATAGAAAAATGGGCATTACATCGAGAAAGTCCAGGGCATGTCCCTGCTCGGTAAACCGCTTGAAATCGTTGATTGATCGATTCGTTCTGCTATTACAAGCGTCTTCCATCTTATTCCAAAGCGCATCCAATGGCATGGTAACATCCTGAATAACTTTTATTTGTAAAAATTTAAAAATTAGTTGTTTTAAAAAAATTTCATCACTGGCCCTTATGAAATCCTTCTCGACCATGAAAGTTTTCACATATTCGAAGTTCTGGTTCATGTTGAATTCGAACTGGAAATAAACTTTTTTTCTTCTTATTTTTCCTTTACCACACTTTGCTCAGCGTTGTGCCCAAGCCCTTCACTAATTCTCTGTTTTCCGCAGCTGTTTCGTTAATCATCTCTTGGATGCCGAACAGCATTTCCTGAATTTGTATGTTCGAAAAGTTCGAAATACGGGTAATCGTCTCTTCATTCGGCCCGCTCTCTCGCGTCTCTGACCGATGAGTGCGCGAAATGGAGGGACGATTACCCGTATTATATTTATCAAATCAAACCTGATTTTGTAGAATTAACTCCTGATTTCGTATAACGATATCTTGATTTGCCAGCAGCAAATCCCTGTTGTTCAGAATCAGATCCCTGTTGTTGAATATCTCGTCTCTATTTCTCAGAATTTCCTCCTTATTGTCGAGAATGAATTCTTTATTGTCTTCTATGCTCTTGGAAATGTCTTCGATGCGCCACGTTAATTCGTTAAATTGTTCTGGAATAATAATAATAATAATAATAGTTTATTCAAATCGTGCGCTAACGCATGGATGAAGATAGGTCGCGATTGCTCTGGAAGTTCAACGATATTAAAACAGATCTAAAGATGTGCTCTCATTGGGAGCATTATCATGCCGCCCCTGCCTAATGTGGTTACGCGCAGGCCTATTGCCAGACGTCAGGATAAATATCAACATGATCTTACAACATCAACATGTTGATGATCTTAGATATATCAACTGGTGGAATGCAACTAATGAAGAATTTCGCCCCATCCTCATCTGAGCAACTACTGCCTGATATGATAAATTGATTGATTGATTGATGATCTTACCATCTGATAGTCCCTGATTGCCTGCTTCTCCGCCTTGCCCGTTGTCTTGCGCGAACTCCTTTTCGATGGCATTATTGATCAGTGACCCGCCGATCTGAATATAATATAATATAATAATAATAATAATAATAATAATAATAATATTTATCCGCACAGATGGAATAGTTGTGGGGGGTAGGGGTAGGGGGAATATCTTCATCTTTCCAATTATCAAGCTATATTGGAATTTTGTAAGACGTCTGTAGGTCAATGATAGTTTCTGTTGATGCAAGGCCATGGAGCAAGGTCGATAACGGTGTTTTCAGATCCCAAAAACCGAAAGCGACTATCAATCCCGCTAGTGATCGACAGTTAACACATTATAGGCTCACCGCAAGTGCTCCTCCTACAACTGGCGCCAGGGGCGGGCACGCGATACCCACACCAATTATGCAACAAAAATACGGCGTGACATGTTTACGTGACTCAAAGATGGTGAACAAAGACACACATACACAGAGGCCGGTCTGCTTTACTAATAGTAGATAATAACTCACCGCCAGGGCTCCTCCTACAACTGGCGCCAGGGGCGGGCACGCGATGCCCACGCCAATTATGCAACAAAAATACGGCGTGTCATGTTTACGTGACTCAAAGATGGTGAACAAACACACACATACACAGAGGCCGGTCTGCTTTACTAATAGTAGATAACAACTCACCGCCAGGGCTCCTCCTACAACTGGCGCCAGTGGCGGGCACGCGATCCCCACGCCAATCGTCGCCCCGATTTCGAACACTTGCATGACCGTGCTGGCGACCGCGGCTGAAAATATAGTTTTTTTTTGTTTTTTTTATTAATTATTATTTTATTTGCAAAAAAACGTACGAAACCAGCTCCACACCATGCTGAGGCGGTGGTACCCTGAAAGTGGAGAGGGTTAATGATGTTTCGTAAATGACGGGAATCTGGACATTAACAAAATGGAGAGGTGTAAGAGGGAATTGAAGGAGAAGGCAAGGGGTTGAAGAGAATGAGAAATACAGAAATATTCGTCTTTTTATGCTGAAGATCGTGGGAAATTTCAGCATTGTTGATTTTTGCTGATGTTGCTAATGTATGCAAAAATTTAAAAGAGAGAGAGAAGATTTAAAAAGACAACTGAACATCGATTCGATGAACTTTAAGGTAACTTGCCTCGTTCATACGTAGTCGGTGTGATCGGAATAATCAATTTTCCCATTAATAAATTAGACTTTTTAAAAACTTATTTCAAGAAAGTTTTGAGAACTATCTATAGAAGGAGCGAATCTATTTTGTGCCACGTTACATTCCCCTTCTCTCTGCAAGCCGATGCAGAATCGAATCTGTGAATTCATTTTAAAAGCCACGTGTATTAACATGACGATTTCTATCGATTTCCGAACTGCTTCTAACTGCAGCAACTTTTTAGAAGAAAATCAGGCTATTTCAAGAATTTTCTGTACTAATCAAGATTTTATGGAAATAGTTCATGATGTTTTATGCAATTCGAAAAACAGATCGGATCCTCATCCACTCATTCAGCGCGAGGAACGAAGTGGTCCAAATAGAGAATCGTAGATTCGTCGTGGCTCCTTAGCTGAAAAACTCCTCTTTTAGTCGAAGGAGTCCGAAAAAACCGATTCGATAACTGACACTAAACTCACCTGAAACGGCTCATCCAGATATTTCGCAAGCGGATCCTTGAGAGTCCACGTACAATGTGCACCGACCATGCCGGTTTTCTCCTTGTAGAGCACGTGCAACTAAATTTAGGTTGTAGCGGTTGTCACATCCTTGCTAGAATCGGTTTTCGCCCAACGGTTATTCGACTTGTTATCGTTTACCAGAAGAGCGCCGCTCATCCCCTGCGGGGTATTACGATCCCTAAGATGTTCTCATGTTCATTTCATAACATGTCGCAATCGTTGTGGAAGAGTGAGCCGCGCCTGCGCTTTACTAATGATAGATCTCGACAGCTCACCGTCACAGCAGTCTCATTTGTTCTCTCCAGTCGCATATGCTGCAAATGGCCGTGCGGCGCCTCTTGAGTGCACTCTATCTGGGATACAAAAAAGGTATCGAAAATGTTGAACAGTCGCCATGCGACGGTATGATCTAGATAATATCAACATCGCTGCTTCTTTTTTCCCCAAACTTCACTAATAAACTAGTAGTAAGTAGCTATTATTGCCTATTTGAGTCATTATGAACGATTTAAGTTACCCAGCTTTCATAGTAAAGAAGAATAGAGCCAACAAAATATACTATTACCTGAGAGAACTCGTCCTTGTATTCACCATCGCCGATATAGACCTGTAAAGATATTTTTCCTGTTCTGCCCGACTCATTCCGCCTCGACTCCAGACTCATACTTCTTCAGAGTAATCGTCTCGTCATTTTGCACACTATCTCGCCTCTCTGACCGGTATGGGAAACTGAAGAGGGAACTGACCATCTGAGACACGTAACGGGTGAAGCTTTGATAGATGCGCAGAAAGCAATTGCCGTCGCTAGCCGATACGAACATGATTGCCGGATGAGTCATCTGTGAAATATGTATATACATTTTTTTAAATGATTATCCTATCATACTTTTCGATTTCAACTGTTCAATGAAAAAGTTGAAAATTTCTGAAAATTTAATTTTTTTCAAAACTGGATTGAGCTTTCCAGCCAGTTTGGCGGCTATTCCTTTGAACCCTGTGTTTATTATATTCGATTTTCATAAGCAGGACTGAAAATTATTCAAAATATTGAGTATTTAATGCACAAATGCAAAAATAAAGAACGTGAAAAAAGCGGAAGAAGTATTCCTATGTTTAGTGAAATCTCGTGAAAATTTCAAGGGCTCGCTTGGAGTCGCGACCGGCATGTTCATCGTTGACCTCATCCTTTTCATGTTTACATCACTGTTTTTGTTGTATTTATTGTCCCCAATAGAGTATTGAGGGTGACGCCAATAGCTGCGT
>LS559045.1:380796-414572 GCA_900490775.1 Pristionchus maxplancki | reverse complement strand
ATGCGAACTTGAGGTTGGCGATCCGCCTTGAATTCAGAGGCTCATACTTTTTATATTTGTTGTGAACCAACCCTCTTGCCCACAAAATCAGCATTATGCGTTGACATTCCATTGAAGTCACCAGTATTAGCTAGATTATCTTGCATGCGAACTTGAGGTTGGCGATCCGCCTTGAATTCAGAGGCTCATACTTTTTATAATTGTTATGAACCAACCCTCTTGCCTACAAAATCGGCATTATGAGTGGACATTCCATTGAAATCTCCCGTATTAGCAAGATTATCTTGCATACGAACTTGGGGTTGTCTTTCTGCCTAAAAAAAGCCTAAAACCCCCATTTTTCTATGTATGCGTACCCTCTTTCCGACAAAGTCTGCATTGTGAGTCGACATTCCGTTAAAATCTCCGGTATTCGCAAGATTGTCTTGCATCCTCACTTGCGATTGGCGTTCGGCCTGAAAGTTACTGCTGCAACCTTTCTGCCTGACTATTTAGATATCAAAACGCTAAAACGTGTGACATAGTTTGAGTAATGAATCTGCTGCTGTCGAACTAAGACCACGAGAAGTGAGCAGACCAAGGTTGTACCCTCTTGCTGATATAATCCGAGTTGTGCGTTGTCGCTCCCTCGAAGTCGCCTGATTGAATGACATGGGAGGACGGGCGAATGGGCTGAGCTCGAGCGCCCTGAAAAGTTTTGTAAGGCGTGTTCTAGAATCAGAAAAATGGGTCGCCTCTTCTTTTTTATGCACACTAAGACCTATGAAATAATACGATTGGAGAGAGACGGGACACTGGGCGAAACAGTTCATTCCGTGAGCACCCGAATGAGTTTCACACATTCTATGAGAGATGAAGCGACTTGAGGCATTAGTAGAGTTTTGTTTTGCACGTCTTTTTAAATATAATAATCATAATTATTAAAAACATCCGTCATGCAGGTGGTACCTGCTTCTTCACGAAGTCTGCATTGTGTGTGGACATTCCATTGAAGTCTCCCGTGTTGGCGAGATTGTCTTGCATCCGAATTTGTCCCTGGCGCTCAGCCTGAAAGTTGTCATACTATTGTCTACATATGTTTATCCAACGGGTGAGATCTTTCGAGAGAAAGTACTAACACGTATGTAATACCTTCTTCTTATTATAGTCCGCATTGTGCGTTGACTGTCCATTGAAGTCGCCAGTATTAGCCAGGTTGTCCTGCATTCGCACTTGGGGTTGACGATCGGCCTGAAGGATATTTCAGCTTGGAATAATATTCAGAGCTTATCTTATGAGTTTCAACGGTTCTACAACTGGAGCAAGGTCGCGTAGTTTTAGTGGACTTATGTTCGAGAATAGCAAACCAATTTGATGGTAAAAGTGAGGATTTATTGCAGTTTCTCGACTCTTTCTATGCAATTTATCGTAGAAGCACACAACGGAACTGAGTGAGTGAATGAACGAACAACTTACCCTCTTGCCCACAAAATCCGCATTGTGCGTGGTCACTCCATCGAATTCTCCCGACTGCAGCACATGAGAGGCCGGTCGGATCTGCTGCGTGCGACCGCCCTTAAATTAATAATTTATTGAGTGCCAGACCACCCTGGTTGAATTGACTTATTATTAAACATGGCAAGATCATTCTTCACAGTATACGATCACTCTTGGTCCCACTGTGAAACATATTCAACTACTAATTTGCCCTGCGGTCTCAGCTTTCTTTCTTTGCAAAACTTTCCCGTCTCTTAGTACGAAAGGCAAAAGGGCGCGCGAAATAGAACATACTAATTTTCGTTTTACCCCTCAGTTCACCTGCTTCTTCACGAAGTCCGCATTGTGCGTGCTGATGCCATTGAAGTCGCCCGTATTCGCCAGGTTGTCTTGAAGCCTAACTTGAGGTTGACGGTCGGCCTAGAAAATAGTCTCTGAACAAAATATTTTGCACCCTCTTGGAGTAGCCATCTTGAATAGGTATGGCTTGGCAAGAAATGACTCTCTTCATTCTGCACGCTCTCTCGCCTCTCTGACCGGTGAGAGAGTGCGCGAAATGACGTGGCGATTTCTTGCGAAGCCATCCCTAATCTTGAATCCTGCTCCATCCTAAACCAACCCTCTTTCCTACGAAATCCGCATTGTGCGTGGACATTCCGTTGAAGTCTCCGGTATTGACGAGGTTGTCCTGCATGCGGATCTGTCCCTGGCGCTCGGCCTGAATGACGATGATGTCTCAATTCTACTTATCAGATGAGTTTCGACATATTCGAACACTGTATCAACAAATTTGGCAGCGCTAAACGTAGGGTCGGCTTGGCAAGCAAGATGGCAGGATATTGACAGTATATGTGCTTCTGTCTGATGATCAGATTGGTCAAATCGCGAAAAGTCAATTGTCACCATTTTCGATAGGTTCACAGTCTGCGACAGCGACCGGTTCGAAAGTTGGGAGTGGGACGTCAGTTTTGTCATTCCTACTTCACTTTGGGTTGCCACGAGACTAGACTCTAGTCTCGACCTGCTTCTTCCTGAAGTCGGCGTTGTGCGTCGTCACTCCATCGAACTCTCCCGACTGGACGACATGCTGGTCTGGACGGATCATGGCTGCTCGGGCGCCCTGAAATCGACTTATTCGTAGTTGCACGACCGTATTTTATTCTTATTAGTTATTGAATTGGGAAACAGCATTGACAAAACCCGTTTCCCTCAACTTTCGTAGGTCGTTTGAAACTCAACCAATCATTTTATGACCAGTAAGGAATCAGTGGCTTTGTGCTAACTCCACTCAATTACGTACTCAATGTCAGACCTGCTTCTTCACATCATCTGCATTACAGCGAAATTGTTTCATGGAGCCTAATATTCGTTTATTCCCCCCCCCCCCCCCTTTTCACCTGATTCTTCACATAGTCAGCATTGTGCGTCGACAGGTCATTGAAACAACAAACAGACGGACGGACAGACAGACAGAAAACAGGTATACATAATACATATTAAATAACAATAAGTGATAGATAATGTACCTGTTTCTTAACGTAATCCGCATTGTGCGTGGACAGTCCATTGAAATCGCCCGTATTAGCCAGGTTGTCTTGCAGGCGTATTTGCGATTGGCGCTCAGCCTGGAATTCATGCATTCTTTTCGATTCCGGTCTCAGAAATGGGATGTGTTTCGTAGTGGGCTGAAGAGTAATTGTGTAATGGAATGAACGATGTTGTACGAGGTTGCACATTACACAATAACTAAATCTATCTAGAAGAGCATGACACTAAAAGGTTTCCTTCCGGATCAGTCGTATTCATAAAATCAGTTAAATGAGTGGTCTCAATTTGTCCCGAACCCCATCGCTCACCTGCTTTCTCCTAAAGTCCGCCTGTCATTCCTACTGCACTTTTGGTTGCCACTAGACTACACTCTAGTCTCGACCTGCTTCTTCCTAAAGTCCGCCTTATTCGTTGTCACTCCGTCGAACTCGCCCGACTGCACAACATGTTGATCGGGACGAATGAGAGCTGCACGGGCGCCCTGGTATTGTTTATAATCTTAAACAACAAACAGACTGACAAACATACAGACAAACAGGCATACATGCATACATATACCATTATTAAATAACAACCGACGGTTTACCTGCTTCTTCACATAGTCCGCGTTGTGCGTGGACAGTCCGTTGAAGTCTCCCGTGTTAGCAAGGTTGTCCTGGGCTCTGACGACGTTCGCGCGCTCGCCCTTCAATAACAATTGTTGATGAAAAAATAAACGAACATAAATTTACAACTCCCGGACAGTCACATCAGTATCTCAGTAACTTACTGCTCAATTTGGCCAAGTGAAACTAGATATTTCAAAATTGCCAAATTAGATTTCGTCTAAAGAACGAATTGAGTTTCACACTATCTACAAAATGGGCTACATCTCGATGTTTTAATAGTAGGTTCAAGGTAGGGATAAAACCAAAACAATCTCGAGATGAAAGACTAACCTTCTTCTTGACGTAGTCCGCATTGTGCGTCGAGAGTCCATTGAAGTCACCGTCTTGAGCCTGACCGAAGAACATCAATCACTGTATTAGAAGACTTCCGAAGGGAAGTAGAAGGGGATGGGGATATGTTTCGAAGAAGTAGGTGACTTGTTCGATGATACAAGGCTTTGGTCAGTAGTTTGTTAGCTCCTGGGGAGAAGTTTTGAAGAAGGGAGAAGATTTGAAGATGCTAGGCCCGAACTCTGAGGATGTGAATAGACTAAAGGGGGGTGTGGGACGAGGAATGGAGATGAGGAGGGATATCAGTAGTCAGGGTGTGAATTACACACGGTGACTCGTTGCTCGCCGTTTCTATGGTGATAAGTATTTCAGGCGCTTTTACGGAGTGTGAGAGATAGCAGGTGCTATAGTACAACTCGAGGTGCGTTGGATTGATAAGACTTCAACGCCTCAAATGGTCACTGTAGTGACTGACGCTAATAGAGAAGCTACTCGTGAGCAATAAAAGGCGTAGAAGGTGCTGAATCAATTTGTCGAAGTATCAGAGTTAGCTTTCATCAGCCACAGGTGCTCGATTCCTCTCACAGGGAAATAAGTATACGACTTCACAAGTCTAATGTAGGTAGACTTTAAAAGTCTTAATTTTAGACTTCTAATTCGCTTGCTAAATTAGACTTTGAAAGTCTAATTCCTTCTTCAAAAGAGAGATCATAAGGCCAAAATCGAGAACCTTAGTCAACCCTCTCATAGCTAAGTGGTTAGCGCGCTCATCACATGGCGGAAGGTTGTGGGTTCGATTCCCTCTCCTTCTCTTCACCTTTTGCCTCTAACGCGCTCTACAACTTATAACGCGGTCCGCCTAAGAACGTTGAAATCGGGAGGGGAAGTGGCACACCAGCTCAAAATGGTCTCCGGAGGATTAAACTTGATGGTTAGACTCCCTAGGGGTGGGATACACTTCAGCCAAAAATTTGACCCCAAAAGTTGATCTTTGATCTTTGAGATCGAAAATTTTCATCCTGATTTTACCCCCACAAATTATATACCGTTCGATAGAGCATCAAAAGTTATGCCTAGGCTCCAATTTTCAAAGGTTTTGAACTTCAACTTCTCGAGAAAATCGAGAAAATGTCAAAAAATAACCAATTAATTTTTTTCAAAAAAATAACTCACAATGTTCCTACGATTTGCACCTCCTGGAAAATTGATATTATATGTAAAAATGTATGAGGAATTTATAAAAAAATACCTCGAGGTGGTTAGACATGCCCGGACATGACTTTTTCTCGAATATCTAGCACGCAATCGTCGACGCAGGTTCGAATCCGCTTCCCTACATCAATCTTTTGCCAGCCTTTTTCATGCTCCAAATGATGATTTTTCGACATGGAGTCACTTTTCATATCATTACACGTTGTTTCACGATGCGTTGACTTCCTTTCAGACCAAAAATCGATCATGATCAAAACCAAATTTTTCACATAAGGGTCCCGCCTTATGTGAAAAAATATTTCCGCAACCAAAGGGGGGACCCTTATGTGAAAAATGAGGTTGGGGTCATGTCGGCATTTACGTTTGAAAAGTGGTTCAAACATTATCGGATCAGTGTGAACACGGGTGAGAAGTGACTCCATGTCGAAAAATCATCATTTGGAGCATGAAAAAGGCTGGCAAAAGATTGATGTAGGGAGGCGGATTCGAACCTGCGTCGACAATTGCGTGCTAGATTTTCGAGAAAAAGTCATGTCCGGGCATGTCTAACCACCTCGAGGTATTTTTTTATAAATTCCTCATACATTTTTACTTATAATATCAACTTTCCAGGAGGTGCAAATCGTAGGAACATTGTGAGTTATTTTTTGAAAAAAATTAATTCGTTATTTTTCGACATTTTCTCGATTTTCTCGAAAAGTTGAAGTTCAAAACCTTTGAAAATTGGAGCCTAGGCATAACTTTTGATGCTCTATCGAACGGTATATAATTTGTGGGGGTAAAATCAGGATGAAAATTTTCGATCTCAAAGATCAAAGATCAACTTTTGGGGCTAAATTTTTGGCTGAAGTGTATCCCACCCCTAGGGAGTCTAACCACCAATTTTGAACCTCCGGAGACCATTTTGAGCTGGTGTGCCACCCCCTTCGACGTTCTTAGGCGGACCGCGTTTTATAATTAGACTTATAAGACTAATATCATTATAATTAGACTTTGACATGGATAAGGCGTGGAGACGACTTGTAAAGTCTACAGATAAGTCTAAAATCGTACTTATTTCCCTGTGAGCTCCACTCACCAGGTTGTCGCCTCTCCTCACTTGCTTCGCCCTCTCTGCGCCCTTCTGCGGATATTGAGCATTGTACTCAGTGCGGCCCTTAATGCATCGCTTTATTATTTCTAATACTGAAGCAGTTTCCGCACTAAAAAATCATTTTCCAGAGAGATGTGTTATATTTTGCGTTCAAATTCCTGAACAGGACAGGAAAAAGAAAAAGAGACGAAACCTCGATGCCGCCATGCGTCTTCAGTCCCTGATCGACATGGTCGCACTTGTGATTACTGCAATTTGTTTATTGTTATTGTTTTTATAAAAAACAACAACAACAACAAAGACAAAAACAACAACAACGTACCCGCACTTGCAGATGGTACAGATGCACGGGTCTCCATTGGCGTCCAGTTTGACGGACATTTTCTTCGATTTTCAAGTCTGAAGGTATGAAAAAAAGGAATAAAACCACAAATACTGAGCACAGGATAACAAGAGAACGCATGATGATACGTTTCAGGGAATCTCCATAAGAAAAAAGTTCCGTAAACAGCAATTTGTGTATGATGTGCCCCTGAAAAGCTATTAAAAAGCGCAGAAAACTTTCAGATACAACGCAAGAAACATGCCGAGACAACAATAGGCACGAGAAACTAGCTCTAACCGCTCTCAATCAGTGCGTTTTCAAGCGGAACGAAGGTGCAATTTGGGCGCGTTTTGAGGACTCAAAAGATTTGATGGTTGGCAATTTGCGAAACTCTGGGAAGACGTGTGCCCACTTTGAGTGGAGAAACAGCAACTATACAGCAGAAAGCGGAAAGTGGAAGCCCGCAGTGGTCACAAAAAGGCCTGGAGTGAGGGGGAAGGATGCTCCTGGCAACCGGCCAAGTTGTCTCTGAACTCTCTCATTTTCGCCCTGTCTCTCATCGTCTCTGGCCGGCTACCTAATGGAAAGGGGAGGAATGACTAAACGGAGATGAGTGGGAAGCAGAAAGTAGAGGTCTTTTGTGTTGCTAGAGGAGGAATAACGACACGAGTACTAAGATAAAGTACCTCATTGGATGCAATCTTACCACGAAATATGCCTACACGTTCATAAAAAAGAGCAATACAACTCTCGAGTATGTGTTTCAATGAGTGAATAATGATACGAGGGCTAAGTGAGATCAATGCGATACAACTTCGAGGGATAGATGAAAATCACTAACAAGACCTAGACAATAAATAGAGATGAGCATGATTCAGAAACCAAAGGCTTCTTGTTGCCATGTTGTCGAGTAAGCAATAACGACTTCACGCTCACTAAGTGGAGACTGGGGGTGGGGGAAAGAGGGAGGTGCACAAACTAGAAAAGGAGAGGGGCCCGGAAAACAATAAGGTAGAGTACAACATCAAATCGCCTCAAAAAGGAGTAGGCGTGCATTTTGGTGGAGGTCGCGATATGCATCTTGATATTATTCACATAGGATTGAGGGAGGGAGATAGAGGAAGCGGCACAAACTAGAAAAAGGAGAAGTGGAAAACAACAAGGCGGAGTTGTCATGGGGCTTGATGTAGGTGTGATACAAACCTTTCGCTGACCACTGCGGGAATTCGAAGAGATTCTTCACAATGTGTATTGATTGTGGATAGTGTTCATTTCTTTGAGCAGTCTGAGAGCTACTTTCGCTGGATTTATCTCTAATGTGAAAAGTAGTGAGAAGAGAAGCTTTGGAATGTCTCTTAGTGTTCTTCTCATTCTTTCTGATTTTTTATGTGAAAAATAACTTGATGAGAAAAATGAATAAAAGATTAGAAGAATCAATGAGAACGTGTTCACTTTCAATTATATCAGTAGGTAAAATATGTCTGCATTTACACACAGAGGGCATAAGCTAAATTGATTGTGATTTATCAGAGATAGCGATGCGGATAACGGGTTCTTCCCTCTTCTTCTTCTCTCCTCGTCCACTCATCTCGGACGGCGCGGAGACAGCCACAGCTCCTGTTGAAATTCAATCAGTTATCGATTAACTCTACCGTACTCTTCCGTTCTCAAAATGAGTCAGTTATCGATCTATCTACTACCGTACCCACCAGCAGTGTGTCCGAATCGAGAAACTCGGCCATCGTCTCCAGGTCGAGCTCGTCCAGCGGGGGCAGTTGGTACTGAGGAGCAGGAGGCTGCAAATACGGTGGATCGAATCGAGAACTGGTTTTTTTACTATTCAGCACGCCAAATTAGGACAGAGCCTCCTACAGCCCGGAGACGGAAAAAAATCATTCTACATCAGTCTAGCTACCTCCTCCACTCTCCTCTCTCTGCTATTCAAGACACTTTAGTAGCTACTCCAATGAATTAAGTTTTCAGTTGTCTCTCATTAATTCAAGAACATCATCCTACCTCCTCCACTCTTCTCTCTGCTTCTCTTCTCGTCACTGGTTGCGGGGCAGGAGGGGGCGAGGTGGATCGGCCGAGGGTGGAGTGCACGGAGGAAGAGGCTGAAGGAATAGTGATCTTTGATATTTGAACTTTGAACTTTGATCTCCCTTACCAGCACTCGACTCATCCACACTGCTCACAGCCGGCGAGAGGAGAAGGGCATCGAGGAAAGAGAGATCGAGGGCGAGCGAGAGAGAGGACGGCTGGAAAAGTCGTCTACAGTAGGGGTAACCAAACGGAACGGAGTTCCGAAAGTCCGAAATTGTAATTCAATTATCTCCTCTATTCCGGAACGAGAGTCGAACAATGGCCATTCCGAAACTCGGCCGAAACTCCGAAACTATTCCGAAACTAATCATTTTCCGTCTCGCTATTGGCGGGAGCGGTGTGAAATGAGAGAGGGAAAAAGAGTGGAATGAATAAATCTATGTTTCAAGAATGAATGAAGTAATTTTGAAGTGCAGGAACCAAGTAAAAAACCAAACAAATGATTTATTATGCTGTGAACAGTGTCACTGCCTAGTCTCACTCTCTAGTCAGATAAATGGACTAGAGAATGAGACTAGGCAGAGACACTGTTCACAGCATTACCGTACATCACAAATTAACACTAATATTCGGATACTCATAACAATAGATGTCTGCTCCTCGTCACTGGGAACATCGTCAAGATCATACATGTAAAATGGTGCATTTGGGTAGTACCTGCGTATTCATAGAAGCGACTATTTCTCGCTTCTTGGATCCAACGAAATTTTGAAAAACGTTGAAACAAGTATGTTTCATAAGTATTATACATGAGGCCATTTTCCAACAACGATTCGCGATCAATCAATACTCGAAACATATTACAACAATTTCCTCCCCCTCTTTTCCTCTCTCTCATTTCACACCGCTCCCGCCAATAGCGAGACGGAAAAATGATTAGTTTCGGAATAGTTTCGGAGTTTCGGACGAGTTTCGGAATGGCCATTGTTCGACTCTCGTTCCGGAATAGAGGAGATAATTGAATTTGAATTTCGGCTATTCCGATATCCGAACGGTCAACCCTAGTCTACAGTAAACTACCGTAACCCTACCACACTACATCACTGTAGTATCGATTTCTCACTCTCACAATCGGCACCAGCTCAGCATCAGTCTCTTCTCCAATCTCCACTTCATCATCCACCGTGATCAGTTTATCCACCGCCTCGTCTACCGTATCCTCTACCGTAGTCTGAAATGATACCGTACTCGTCTGTAGAAACTACGGTACTCTGAAAAAATCGATTACCGTAATCTCATCTGCTACCGTAGTCTGCTCGATCGGGGCGGGAGGTGGAGGCGGCGCAGGCGGGGGAGGCGGCTGAGAATTGATTCTGTACTATTTCTACCGTAGTCCTACCGTAACCACATCGGATTACGGTAGGTACAGAGTACGGCAGGTCAGACGGATTACCTCCTCGCTCCTCAGCTGCACGGGTCGGATGGCCTCGCGCTCCGCCAGCTCATCCAGCAGCTCGTCCAGAGCCTTCAGCAGCTGCAGAAATAATGAATCTGACCCACCGAACCACCCGAATCATGAATCTGCTCTACCGTACCCTACTTTCTCTGCAG
Source organism: Pristionchus maxplancki (assembly GCA_900490775.1). Classification (NCBI taxonomy): domain Eukaryota; kingdom Metazoa; phylum Nematoda; class Chromadorea; order Rhabditida; family Neodiplogasteridae; genus Pristionchus; species Pristionchus maxplancki. The sequence goes on along the minus strand of LS559045.1, from coordinate 404,326 downwards.
TATCCTACCTTGGCTCTGGCCTGCTCGGTGAAGGCGCGGCGACGCTGCAGACACTGCAATTATCGATTGACTTGATTAGAATATGGTCGTAGTTCGGTGGGTCAGATTGATTACGGTAGGTCACCTTCTTGTAGAACTGCGAGTTCTTGGCGGCGTATAGCCGCTGCACGACGTCCTCCTGTCCGCCGCGATCTGCAATCATGAGTCTGACCCACTGAACTTGCCAGATCATGAATCTGACCCAGCGAACTACCGTAACCACTCACCGACGATGAATGTGGGCTCCTTCTTGTAGAGACGATCGCAGCCGACCTCAAATATGTAGTCATTTACCGTATCCCTTCCGTCATATCCTCTACCGTAATCCTACCGTATCCTGCAGAATTCCCGTTACCGTACCTCGACCATCTCGTAGGGCGTCGGGATGAAGCGGAGATTGAGGCGGTCGCGCAGCACCGGATGCAGCTCCCTGAGGAGTACGGTAGGTAAAGAATACGGTAAAGGGATACGGTAGGGTATCGATTACTGTAAGTTATCGATTACTGTAATACCGTACTTGTACTGCTCGTTGACGAGGATGTCGTTGAAGCGGTCGCCCGAGAGGATGCAGCCGCCGTGCCGCTCCGCCATCTTGGAGAGGGGTACGGTAGGTCAAAGCTACCGTATACCTACTCCTTTTATTCCATCAATTCGCGATAATCCTCTACCGTATCCTACCGTATACCTGCGCCACATAGAGATCGTCGTAGTTGACGAGGGCGGGTCTCTCGCAGCGTGCCGTGCGGGCCGGCGTGAAGGAGACGATGCCCAACTCGTGCAGTTTCTGATGGAGATCAATCGATAATACATTGAATGGGAGGATTTGATAAGCCAATCTCACAGATTCGTATAGACACTGATGAGCTATGGTAGATTGGATACGATATGCTTGACTCAGGAAATGATCTTTGGGCTCACATTCAGAATGAAGACATGGGCGACGTTCGCGTTGTACTTGTTCTTGTAGATGATCGGGAGGAAGGCGTTGACCTGATTACGGTAGATTGCGGTCACATCGATTGCTGCAGAATATGTCGGAAACCGTACCTCGAAGTCGCGGACGGTCAGCCATCGGATCACGTTGAGCAGGCCCGCGCAGTTGACGGACCTGATAGGGTACGGTAGGTCAGGGTTCGGATTCAAGGATCACAGGATACTGTTAAGGAAGCGATGCACTGAATACGGTAGACAGGTTACTGTAGGTACCGTACTCTCGCTTGGGTCCGCAGGACGATCGGGCGATGTTGCAGGCATCGATGACGAGTAGACGGGGCACGGGATCGGGAGGAGTGACCGCCTCCATTGCGGAGATGCGGGTTGAATGAAGATGGGACGAGGAAGGGGAGGATTCAATTCGATTTGCATGTATATTGCCTCTTTGTGCAATAAAAGTCGTTAAAATCGACAATGTAAAAATAATACAAAAGGAACAAAATACTCTAAAACGAAAATTAAAAAAACACAAAAAATAAAAGTCGTCTCCTACAACGACTTCGCCAAATTCTCGTGATATTGAATTTTTCTGCATGCTTCAGAAATTGTTTTATCATTTGCATTTTCGGCTTATTTTTAACACATTATCTCCCCTTTTTTGGTTCTTACTTTCTCAGAATTGTTTTTCAGAGGTTATCGATGTTTTCTTGCAAAGTGTCCTGCGTATTTTTGGGCAATCGGCTTGCCCTGCAGGTACTTTTTTTTAGAATGTTGGAGATTTTCGTTGATTTAGCAATCATTGTTTCTCTATTTTCTCTTATTTTAGGATGTCCAATTTCGCGCTGACCCCTCGACGCGATCGCTGAGTTTCGTCGAGGAAAGCGGAACCTCGCACACTCACACTTTCCAGGATACTGGCAGCCTCGAAGTGAGTACTTTTTTCTCTAATTATTTCCTTAACAGACCCTATTCGTTATGTTATTCAAGGACTCGGTTAGTCTAGGGAATGCCTAAAGGGAACGTGATTACATTGACCAGCAGGCAAACTTTCTTAACATTGCGAAATGTGATGAAAGCGAGTATTTTTCGTATATTCGTGAGTAATTATAATTTATTATTATTATTTGCTAGTTAATTTAATATATTGTGCCAGTTCTACTGCCACGAGACGGGTCCGAGCGAGTCGCCGGTCTTCAATGCGCTAATTGTCCTTCGATTCGCCACGCAACAGGTGCTGGTAGGCGCGCCCGTCGCTGCCTCCGATCCTGTCGTGCTCTTCGTTCGGTAATTAATATCCACTAATTAATTATTTTTAACTAATTAATTACACTAATTAGCTATTCAACAAGTTTCATTGCTTCATTAATTAATTGTGTGCATCGCCATAGCTAGAGACCACAACGTCATTCACCAAAGTAATCTAGGAGTCTGATTTTCTTGCCTAATGTGTAGCTCCAACACTGAATAAGACTATCCTTTTTCCCGATTGGCAAAATCTCATCTCTAGGCAGAGTTATGGATCAAAAACCACGCTCGCGGAGCACAGCGGGGAAGGGGTAGAACCCAGGACGAGGCAAAAGTGGGCGGAGCCAATTTCTAGCCATAGCGCACAATAAAAAGGCCATAGCTTCCGCCAGCCGAGCTGTGAGCTGTGCGACGGTTGGAGAGGGGAGCGAGGTGAGGCCGCTCCCGCGTGCGCGCTAGTCACGCAGGGTTAGAAACAGCGGGCGGAGGGGGAGGGAGGGAGAGAGAGGGAGGGAAGAGATCGGGGGTCAGAGAGTGATCGCGCTGCTAACGGGAGTAACGGCGGAAAACTTCATAGACTATTTAGTTTAACGTCTAATCGTTGATCTTTCTTCACTAAAAATCCTCAAAAAATAGAGGGAACAACTTGCGAGAGCGGCATCTGTGTCCGATGCCTAGAAACTGGTAAAACGGCTATTGTGGAGCTCGTTTTATTATTTTTGACCTACTCAAAGTTTATCGATCAAACTGCCGGGTTGGTCATTTGTGAAGGCGAGGAATAGCTACTCAACAAACCCCTAATCGTCCAAAACAAACAAGAATTCGCAGAGTCTGGCCTCTGCGCAGGTTTTGCTCGATTCTATGTCCACACCAAAGGGGCGGAGCCTGTGGTCTCTAGCCATAGCACACATCATCAGGGTCAAATGCTGAGGTTGCCAAAATCTCTTCGGGTAGTTGTGTAAACTTGAGAATACGGGTTTTTTTATATTTTTAATATTTAAATTTAAATTTTTTATTAATTATAATTTGCAGCACTCCGTTCAAGAAGTACGATAGCTTCATTAAGCTCGTGGTCTCCTACGGCCGCATCCTGCCTGAGGATACCGTCAAGGCCGTGTGTATGTCGCTTTCTTATTCTTCTCTCATCTCGGCTCTGACACTATATTTTTTAAATTATATTTTGGGACACTTTTCTGTTCTAATTTCGAACATCGGCGCTTGTGCTGCTGGAGGGGGGGGGGGAGGGTCTCGTACTTCATGCAAACATCAAGGAATAATATGAAAAGAGGGGGTATCATCATGATAGGCGCTGTTTGGGACGCGTTTCTGTTCCAATTTCGAACATCTGCTGACTCTTATTTTGCCCGCATTAAAATCTAATAATTATCGAGTTTCTGCAGCGCTCCATCTCATGCCCGCGGCCGTCCAAAAGGTCGTCGCTCTATTCGCGCGCGACTTCAAGCGCAAATCGCGCATGCGACCGAATGAAGTGACGGAGGAGAAGAAGGAGGAGCCGAAAGTGGAGAAGAAGGAGGAGCCGAAAGTGGAGAAGAAGGAGGAGCCGGGACAGAACGTTAGAGATTATTTCTGTTTTTAAGATTAATAGATAATTTACTCGCTGAACTTAACTGATAACGATAACTTATCGATAACGTAATTCGTTCAGGGCGAACTGGTGGTGGGCAGGCCCAAGCAGCCTCGCATGGTGGGCGGTTGCATCGCAATAAGCAGCGACGATGAGGTGGGTAGAGGTAAAAGCGATGAGGTAGGGATGGGAATTCTTTTAGCTAGTATTCGTAGGCCTAATTCGCAAAGTTTTTGCAGAGATGGAAATGTATTTTTATGTATTAAAAAATGTATTGTAAAATAATTAATTAATTAATTAAATAATGTTTAAATATTTATCAGGACGACACGACAACTTCGCAGCCGGTCTACTACATGGTTGATGGAGAGAAAATCCAGATTTCCACGGTAAATAGTTATTGCCGCTCATTCTCGTTCAGTCAGAGCATGAGGTTGGATCTAATTGTGCGAGTGAAAAGGCAGGAAACGACGTTTTCCCAACCCTAGCGAGATGCGTCCGCATTAGATATTTGAACTGTGATTCAGAGTAGACTTTGAAAGGTAGCGAAGTAACTAGTTATATGATAGGTAAATCACTCCTCGCCCTCCTCGTTCCACGTTCTCTCTCGTGAAATGCGCGGTTCATTTCCCAATTATATCACTAGTTATTTCGTTACTTTTCAAAGTCTAATTCAGAGTGGAATCGAGTCGCTCGAGCCGCGGCAGTACCTCAACGACGAGGTCATCAACATCGCCCTGAAGAAGGTCGAGATGCAGTGAGTTGTTGATTTGTTATTTTGCTGATTAATTAATAATTAATTAATTAATAATTAATTAATAATTTAAAATGGCACAGGTTCCCGTCCGTGCAAATCTTCAGCACGTATCAGACGGCCAAGATCATCTCCATCTTCAGCGACGTCGACTTCGAAGATAATGTCCAGGTCCGTTCAGTGGTTACAATTAGGGTTGATGAAGTCGAGTCGGGTCAGTCGAGGCCTCGAACCTCAAACCCGATCGGGCATTGATAGTCGGGTAGCTCGAAATTGAAAATACCCGATCGGGTACTCGATCACGAGAGTGAACGCTCGGGCCGGCAATCGGGCCGACTGACCCGATCGGGTCGGGCCGGCCCGATCGGGTATTTCAATGAGCAGATCTCTCTCGTAATCACCATGCTCTCTCTAGACCACGGGAACGGGTGCTCTCGTGGCATAGTGGTTATGATTTTCATCTGGCAGTCAGTCACCGCTGGTTCGATTCTTCCCAAAGCCATTCATTTTTGCTGTATTTTATGTGACTCTTTCAGTGAACGCAACATCAGTGGATGCTTTTCTAGACCTTTTTTTGATCAAGTGATGGGAGATTGAGGCGTAAGAGGGGAAGAAAGGCGTGAGGGAGGAGCGTTAGATGAAGAACATATTTCCCCTCCAAACTACTATTAGCTCTAGAAAAGCATCTAATGATGTTGCGTTCACTGAGAGAGTCACATAAAAATACAGCAAAAGTGAATGGCTTCGGGAAGAATCGAACCCCCGGTGACTGACTGCCAGATGCAAAATAGAACCACTATGCCACACGAGCACGCGTTCTCGTGTTCGAGAGAGAGCATGGTGATTACGATAGAGCGCTGCTCATTGAGCGGCCCGATCGGGCCGGCTCGACCCGATCGGGTCAGTTGGCCCGATTGCCGGCCCGAGCGTTCACTCTCTCTATCGAGTACCCGATCGGGTATCCGGCCCGATCGGGTAATTTTGATACTTTCTATGATCGAGGCCTCGAGTGTCGGGTATTACCGATTTCACCAACCCTAGTTACAATTATACATGGTGGATTAATTACGAAATACCTCGAAATTAGAGCATATTGCCCACATTTGCAACAAATTTATGAGAATCGGGTAGGTTAAAGTCGACGGAATCGTTTAGATATTGCTGCTGCAAACAATAATACCCTTGTATGTTACCAGACGTCGAATACCCATGTCAAAGCGTTGAAAAGTGGTGTGCTTTTCAAATTTGTATGTCACCACCCTCATAAAGTGCTGTGCTTTTCGAAAAATCATTTTCTCAACCTTCAAAAAGTGGTATGCGTGTGGCAGTTTTGACACATCATTCGAACCCTGGTGATTACAATTGGCGAATAGTCAAGACAAGTGCACTGTTTGTGAATAGAAAGGAACAATAAGCGAACGGGGGTGTTTCTGATATTCATGGTGGGAGAAATGTGGCATTTTTCGTTAAAAAAAGCATGCGTTTGTCTCTGAAAACCACATGATGTGAGTTATTGCAGATGCCAGTGGAAACATTCAAGAAACACTTCTCGCAGTATTTCCACAAGAAGTGAGCTAATTATTATTAATTAACTTCAATAATTAATTAGTTAAACTAAATATTTAATTACAGCAAGGAGGAGACTCGCCGCGACGTCTCCGAGACGTTCCTCGGCAAGAGGATGCTCTGCTTCCCGATCTGCCATTCGACACACTGGTAATTTTTTTTAATTATTTAGAGGTTATCAAATTATTAGTCAATAATTAGTCGATCAGGCATAATGGAGTCGTAGTTTAATCTTCGCAAAATGGACTAGACTTCCCAGCAACATTGGTTGTGAACGCGGAATTTGTTTTTTTTAATTTGTAATTTTTGTTATCTTCAAGGTATCTGGTGACCGTCGTGAATCCCCTGCTGGCGGACATCCACAATTAGTGAGTTGCTGAATTATGAATTATTATTATTTGCTGATATTATTATTGTTTTTGTTGTTATTGCTATTGTTGTTATTTGCAGTGTGCAGTGCGGGGAGGCGGGCGGCAAGGAGACGGCGAAGGCATACTTCATCGATTCGATGCACGGCGTCGGCCACTACTCGCAGGTCAGGCGGGGGGCAGCAGAGTGGGAAAAGGTCGTGGAAAGCTACCTAAAATCCGTAAACGTACCCGGCTTTCTAGGTTTCGGTTAACGTGGAGAAGTACCTTGCAGTCTGAAACGTGCCCGATATTTGCCCATTTTCGAGGTTTTTGCATAAACACACCCGGGTTCTGATGATTTTATCACCTAACTTTTCCATCTATGGCTCGAATAAGGTATCATTTCAGAACTGGCCATTTTAGAACTCTACAGGGGCAAAAAATAATTTGTTGTAAAATGCCTGAACACAGTTGAAAAGGGTGCCCAAAATCTGGCCATGGAGCCGTGGCCTAGTGGTCTAAGGCGCACCTAAGGTATGACCGTGAGGTCGTAAGTTCGAATCCCACCCCTGCCAACTTTTTTGCCAAGTTTTGCCTAATTTTTCCCCGCATTTTCTGAACTCCTAAAATCTTAGCAAAGCTAGGCAAAAGAGTTTGCAAGGGTCGGGATTCGAACCAGCGACCTCGCGATCATACCTTAGGTGCGCCTTAGACCACTAGGCCACGGCTCCATGGCTAGATTTTGGGCACCCTTTTCAACTGTGCGCCTGAATGTGAGATCGAAATAACAAGAGTTCTTAAATGACCAGTTCTAAAATGATACACCCTCTTCGAGTAGGGCATAAGAGTAGCGAGTGACCTGGAAAACCTAGTGCTTTTATTAAAAAGTCTTTTACTGAATTTAAATTTTTTTTTACTGGGTTCGACGACCTTTTCGTCTGCGGCTTTTCTAGTATTTTTTAAACGAGTTTTCGTCTACACCATGGCGATGGTTCCTTAATATTTGAAAATGTGTGCAATCGAGCAATCGTCTGACTCTCTCATTTCGCAATGCTCTCTCGCCAGTCAGAGAAGTGAGAGAACACGTAAGAATGAGAGAGTGAGACGATTCCTCTGCAGGTAATCGGCGGCCGCGTCACCTTCACGTGGAATTGCATACTCTCCTTCCTGAGACTCGCCGCGGAATACTACGCCTGCGCCTACCTCACGCCCAAGTTGATCTCGTGGGTTTAATTAATTAGTTAATTAGCTTAATTAGTTCATAATTAGTGATGAATGCTCAATCAAATTATTGTTTATTGCAGGTGCGTATACGAGAACAACTTGCCCTCGCAGGTTGGTGTTTTTCTCATAACGTCTAGAAACACATTAGTGACTGGTCGAAAAAATATATTATTTATGTTTTTTTTACATTTTGAGATTTTTTATCAGTCTAATTACTGAACTAATTTTGACGAAACATAGACTCGTAACGCATTAGTTACTGGTGGAACAGATTTGAATTTGCAATTTTAATATTTTTAAATTTAATTATTAATAATTCAAATTCAGACGAACGGCAAGGACTGCGGGGCGCATCTCGTGCGCAACGCGCATCTGATGGGCGAAATGTACGAGGAAATGATCGTGAGTCATTTATTATTTTTTATTGAATGAAAAATGTTAAAGAGGTCCACAACAAATAATGTCAGTAATTGTGAGGATCGATAGTTTAGGTGGTTGACTCATGATTAGAACGCGCACGGACGAGCTTGTCTTGAGTACGGTAGGATTACGATGGATCACAGTGGCAAGTGTGCCTCCTCGCCGTGTAAGCAATGATTGCTTTCACTTAAAGTATTACCGTAGCCGGGTACCAGCGGGTACTGTAAGATGCATTGTCCCCCGGTCTCCTCCACTCAATCTTTCCTTCCTCCCTCTCCCCAAGAGTTTTCCCTCGTCATTGCATTGCACATACTCTCTGAGGGGGCTCAGCATTAGAAAAGAGGAGGGGTCTTTACCTCGCTCCGACTCTCTCGAATCCCCGTGCTCTCTCGTCGGTCAGAGCAGCGAGAGAGCGGGCGAATATGAGAGAGTCCCATTCAATCAACCATCTCCTTCCCATTTTCATCTCCCTCCAATTCGACAGCAGATGAGAAGGACGTCGAAAGTGAAAAGAGACTTGGATCGGCGCGCGCGCTCTCTCGTTTTCGCGTGCTCTCTCGCTGGTTAGAGAAGGCGAGAGAGCAGGGGAAATGGAGAGAGACGAAGAACAGGGAGGGGGTTCTAGAGGGATGATACTATCGGGCGAGAGCCAAACAGGGGAAGGGTAGATCTGTTTTGGAGGATCCAACGCGAGAGCACCGTGCTTATAGTGAGAACTTTCACTGGATTGAATAAGCAGTGAAGGAAAAGAAGGGGAGGAGAAAAGTGTCTGGAGGAGATGGAAAAGATCGATTAGAGGGACTGATAATGCTGAATATCTTTACCTGTTGAATGTCGGTTGCAGGAAAGCATTACCTTCTTGAGCAATCATTCCCATGTGATAGTTGTGCGAATGAGACCTGAAACAAATACTATAATTCGGCTTTGTCAATTAATAATAATTAATAATTAATAATAATTCCAGAAAGCCCCTACAACCGTGGAAATCAGCGAGGAGAAGCGAGAGGAGATCGTGGAGAAGGTCAATGCCTTCAGAGAGGAATTCCGTGCGTACCTGGACGAATGCCGACTGTAGGAGAGGGTGATCTTTGATCTTTGAGTAATGATCTTTGATCTTTGAGTTGTGAACTTTGTTCTTTGAACCCTGATGTTGTTGTTTTTTGTTCTCTAATCGTTGATCTCTGAACTCTATCCTTAATGTCTGATATTCTTCTGGTTCCGACGAGATTTGTTACTGCTATTTGTCTCTTTTCACTTTACAAGTAAACAATCCTTTCAAATTTTCCATGTTTACCAATCGATAAATACGCATTTCTCTCGAGCAGATTGATGAAAGAACGTAGATACAGTATACTAACTACGTTCACGAACATGAGAAGATTTCAGCAATCCTACACATATCTGATTTCTCAATCATTAGCTCGAGAATGTCTTACGGTAGACGTAGTCTTCGGTACCCTCAGGTATCTTCTAGTCATTGATTGGTCATGCGGTAGGAGTAGCCACAGTACTCTACATTCAGCTAAGCGGTTCTCCGCGATCGTGCTGTGTATTACGGTAGTTCTACACTTCACCCGTGCCATTATTCCCCCCGTCACCCCTGCATGTGTTACGATAACCTACAGTACCCTCCAGCCATCGATTTCCACATAATCCCTCATTATACGGTATCTTACTGTAGTAGTATTCGCCAACCGCACCCCCGTGCCATCTATCTCCTCCCGTCACCCCTGCATGTGTCCTCAGCAAGAACTTACACAGGGGGGAATTCCTCTTCTTCCTCGAGAGTGGAAAGAACTCTCCTTCTTTCCCTTTCTCGCCCCCACTCGATCGATACTAGTTTTCACTATCTACAGTGCTGTGCACTTCTTTTCTGTAGGAGAGTAGGAACGAACGTCTCCTCAATTCACACCCTCCCTCGTCGCTCGAACCGGCGAGAGAGTGTGTGCAATGAAGAGGCGATTAATTTCGCACTACTCTGTAAGAGAACAGTCAAGTTTAGCGAAGGCAGTCGTTCTCAGAGGTGAAATGTCAAAGATTGCATGCCATTGCGGATGCCTGGATGCTATAATTTGCGAAGAAAACGTCATCTGAATTTCAAGAATAATCCTGTGCTGGCGGGAAGAACTTGGGCAGCACCATCACAGTTTCTGCATAATTTCCCCAACTACATACTCGATCGATCTCCGAAAGCAGTAAGCAACATCATCAGTCATCATCAGTCGTCCAACACGCTATTCAATCTGTTGCGCATCTTTGTATGCTTAGCCATCATCACTTTTTGCTCGAACAGATCACCCTTTTGATGCGATAGGTTAGAGGGCGAAGAGGTTTGAATACCCTCGCCGCCTGTCCTCTGGGCGCGCATGGCAAAGGTGACATGATGGGGCGATCCTCGACTCTCTCAGTTCGCAATGATCTCTCGCCTGTCAGAGAAGCGAGAGAGCAGGGGAAATTGAGAGAGTCCGATCACTCCTCCATGATGGGGGGATCCTCTGATGGGATCTCTGTGAGGGGTTTATCTCGATCCCTCCTCCTCCTCCCCTCCCCCCCCCCTCCCGCAGGGGTGGATGAGAGGGGGGAGAGCCGGGGTCATTGCCCCTACTGTCCGCCGGCGACTGTCACGAAATGTGAAAGGGAAGGGGGAGAGGAGAGGGAGAGGGAGGAGAGGGGAGGTGAGACACCAAGAGAGAAATCTCTCCACAGTACTCTACTGGCCACTGTCCGTCTCTACCTCTCTCTCTCTCTCTCGCTACTACCTCAGAGGCACACGCATACAAACTCAATCCCCACTCTCCGTCTTCCCTATCCTATTCTACAGTATTCTACCGTAACCCACAGTACCAGCGGGTACTGTACCTACCGTAACCATTCTCACCCCGCACCATCCCCTGATCGTGCATCACCCGAGGCAGCAGGTGCAGCAGCAGCAGCCCACTCTGCCCCGACTGCCGCCGCTCCACGACATGCGAGGTGAGTGGTCCCGCAGCGATTGTTTGCTCCCGGTTACGGTAGTCGTGTTTCTAAAAGCTTCTACATGAAAAGGTAAGAAAATTCGTCATTTGTTAACTTTTCAATGAGCATTAAGCGCCCTTGCTAAACGCGCTAGGGTACTGTAGCTTCATCATTGGCTCTCCCTCGCTGTTTTTTGCGCGCCACCACCTGTTCTTTTCTGCCACACCCATCTCTTATGCTTTGAGAGGGGGCGGGGGTACTGTAGGCTTTTCGTTGCGTGCGCGTCTCGGTGCGCGCGGTGCAGCCAGAATCCGCCGTTTCCCGCGCTAACCTTTGTGTGATGCGGGGAATTGCTCGCGTTTTTTGCAATGGTCATCTGTGAATTTGACTGAAGAATTGCTGCTCTATGGCCTTGGCTAGCAGGAGGAGAACGGAGGCGATTGGATGGAGCCAAAAGGTGGAAAAGAGTTCAAATGTGGGTCACAGCAGAGGGGTTCTCTTTTGGAAATGGGAGGGGGAGAAATGAGACGCGTAAGGATGCTAAGGAGACACAATACAGTGAGATAGATGACCATTGGAACAGGGAAATAAGTCAGTACGCGATTCATGATGAATTCTGACATTCTGCGATTCATGAAGCTTTATTTCTTTCCACTGACATGACATATGAGAAGCCTACCGTACTCTTAGCGCCGTTAGCATTCCGCCCCTAGCCACCAGCTGCGCGCTACTGTAGCCAGATGGCTATTTTCCCGCGCCTCTTCTTCCTCTTTGTTCTTCTTCTCATTATCACGTATCAGTGACTCATCAGCTTCACCTCTATCTCGAGTGATTTATCACGTGCATTAGCCCAATTGATCCTCACGTAACTTGTGAAATCCGAAATCCGGATTTCCTCTGTTTTCCAAATTAATCAGCGGATATCGCATGTGATCAGATGTTGTTTGCTATCACTGAATTACTCGTTCCGAACCGCTCTGCGTTCCGAACATATCTTGAACAGACTTGGGCAGGTAATGGCCAAGGTTCTTCCTTCTCTGAGAATTCCATCCCCGAGCATTTCATAGATCGCTTTTCGCATTCATTTCTACTGCAAAATACTGAAGAATTGAATACGTTTCATGCTATTCTCAAAATGACTTTAGAACAGAATCATCAGTGTTTCTGGATCATGCTGATTAGAAAGTGTATCTCTGTAGCGATCTGTACTAGTCACTGCTGCTCCTCATTAGGTTTCCTCTCTTTCATCAATCTCCACTGTAGCTGACTGCCATGGCCGGTACTGCTCAGTACTATCTTAACTCGGTTAGGTTAGGTTTCACATCATCTCGCTCCTCTCGATCTCTACCTTTTCTCAGCGGATCTATAGAGAAGGCTGTGCCATGAACTTGTGCATGTACTAGTCAGTACTAGCCTCCCCCCTCTATGTTTCACCCCTCTCTCTCCCTCTCTCGCTCGACCCCCGAAAACCTGCCAGCCCTCCCCTTGTTGCGTAAGGACTCGCGCACTTTTCACTCCCCTATTTCGCCTGATCCCTCTTCCTGAGACGCCTCCTGAGATTGGTGTACTACAGTACACCGGCACTTTGAGCTACCGTTGCTTGGTGTAGAATGATCGTGTAGCGAGGCGACGTTTGCCAAACGTCGCTGATGAGCTGCCCAGACTAATTGTTTACTGTGCGTTGCGAAGGGAACGCGCCGTTCAAAAGAGGAAAGGAACGCGGTGACCTTCGAACTACTCTGCGAGTGAATGGATGTGGGGATAGATGGATGGGTGGTACCAAGAGAGAAGATACTTTGCATCCCCTCCTCCCTTCGGGGTAATATTACCCCCATCGGTATCCCTGAGGGCACAAAGAATGGACGAGTTAGAGAAAATTGCACATGGGAAAGAGGATTCGATCATAATTCCCATCTCTCTTTATCGGATATCCCAATTGTCCACCCCCTCTATGACACATACACAGACAATTATTGGAGGAGCATGCCTCTCTTTTATCGTTTTCCAGAGAAGAGAAGCGATTATTGGGGAACAGTTATGGAGAGAAGCACGGAAACGAGTAGAAAATGAATTCAATTAGCGGGATCGGATGTGTTTCAGAGGTGACAGTGTGATTTTCGCTGCGCATCAAAATACAAAAACACCTGAATCAGACACACAAATGACTACCGTAATCCGGAAGCTAATCGACAACTGACTTTTCAGCGCAAATCGAGGCGATCCCGTGCAAGGTGTGCGGCGACAAGTCGAGCGGCGTGCACTACGGTGTGATCACGTGCGAGGGATGCAAGGTACGGTAGATTACCCATCGATCGAGATCGACAACTGAGTTTATTATCTTTTGCTTACCGTATTCATGTGTAGCGCCGCTCAATCAATACGCACAGATGTTTGTTTTGGAACAACGTGTCGAATCTAGGTTACGGTAGGGTCTCTCACTTAGCCGATTGCGCCACAGACTGTCTACCGTCTCTCTTTTTCCCTGTCTCTCTTGATCCATCCCTTTTCTTCCTCCTTCCTCATCCCCTCTCGAGTGAGCTCCGTGAATGAATGCAAGAAAGGGCCTAAGGGGACTTGCTACTGACCTTGGGATCCCATCCATTTCTCATTGAGAAGATCTCTAACTCTCGAGAGCGCCCTCTCCTCATTTCGCCTGCTCTCTAGCCGGTCATTGCTCGAGAGTACCTAGAATAGCTGAGCCTCTAGCACCCCCAAGGTTACATAACCAGCAATGAAAAGGGGGGAATGGGCGAAAGCCAGGGCGGGTATGCTAACAATGAGCCAGAGGATACTGTACGACGGAATGATGAATGCGACTCATTATTTCGGAAAAGGAGTGAGGCGAAAGCGATCGAATCTTCATTTTGACCACTCTACTGTTGCACCTGCGATGAGTGACACTAAGGACATTTTCACTGAATTAGAATTAGTCCTGAATGGGGGGGGGGGTGTATCATTTTAGAACTGGTCATTTTAGAACTCTGCAGGGGTAAAAAATAAAATGTTGTATGACACTTCCTGACATCAAAACAGCAAGAGTTCTAAAATGACCAGTTCTAAATTGATACACCCTCCTGAATGAACGAAGATTCAAACGTTCAGGCGTTCAAGCTCTAGTTATCAAGTTATCTAGTAACCTCGTAGACTACAGAATCGTAAGATTCACAATTCGGAGATATTTCACAATTCGAAGTGCGCAACTCCATCCAGCGAAGAGATCCATGCAAGCGCCCATTAGGCCTGTCAATAATGCCGACAATGCGTCTTTCCGAAGAATGGCTCTCTCACTTTGCCACGCTCTCTCGCATCTCTGTCTAACGAGAGAGCAGTTCGAACTGAGAGACTCGGATGATTGTTCTGCGCATTTCCCCTCATCTGCTGACCTCGACTCATTACCGCGCACAGGTAGTTATTACTATGCCTATAGGGGGAGAATATACGACGATCCCCCCTCTTTCTTATCTAAATGCCTCTCTTTTATCTCCCCTTTCCGATCAGTTAGAGTCGCCCCCTCTAACCTTGCAAACCGTCTCGTACACTCCCGTACGAATTCGAGGGATCGGGAAATAAAGTCAGTTGTCGATGGGAAAATGGAATAAGTACCGTAATTTCAGGGCTTCTTCCGACGGTCGCAGTCGACGAATGTCAACTACAGCTGTCCGCGGTCGCGGAACTGCACGGTCGACCGGATCAATAGGTACGGTAGCCGGGGGAGGATCGAAAAATGAAAAGCTGGCAATGAGCTCTCTCAATGTGAGCGTTTTAGATGAGTTTCACCCATTATGTGAAATAAAACGTTGACGATAGATTTTAATGAGATCAGGTCTCCTGCTGTATCAAAAAATAAATACAAGGGCATTTTCAGCATTGTACGTTGTTCAGATACGGTAGATTTTGAATCGCAAACTGACTTTCCAATCTTCCGGAACAGCTGCCAGTACTGTAGATTCGGTTCAATGACTGGCTTTATTCCTGAAATACGGTAGATTCGGATCGATAATTGATTTTATTCAGGAATCGCTGCCAGTACTGCCGTCTGAACAAGTGCATCGAGATGGGAATGAGCAAGGACGCTGTCAAGTTCGGAAGAATGAGCAAGAAGCAGAGAGAACGGGTCGAGGATGAGGTGGGGGTTGTTGTTGTTGTTGTTGTTGCAGTTTTTGTCTTCGTAGGGCACTGCTTTTGATTTGAGCTAGATGCAATGCTTGTGAAGAGTTTAACTAGATCAAATAGATATTTGCCACAGACATTTGCATTCGTCTGACCATTTTTTGACGCAATCTCTTCTCGGATCTCCGAAAAGAGTGCAGCAGACGGCAAAATATTGACAAGAATATTACTCGAACTTGATATTTTCTTTCTGGGAATTGTTGAGTTTCACACTTATTTTACAAAATGGGGAACGAAATGCGGGGTTAGTACGCTTCTCCATTGTTTGCAGAAAAAATACCTAATCACTAGAGCTCGAAATACGGCCCGACGTCTCTTCATTTCACACACTCTCTCACCAGTCAATCGAGACAGCGTGTGAAATGACGAGGCTGCGGCTCTCAATTCGAGCTCTACTAATCACATCGCCAACTCTACGGTATCACAGCATTCCAAACCCTCGAAGAACAATCCAACATCGCGATTTACCAGAGTTCTACGTCCCCTTACCCACCACGTGCCGCAACGGTTTAGAATGTTTATACGCATAGCGCTGATGAGAGATTGAAGACGGATTAAGTTCTCCAATAATCAAACCCCCTCTTTAGGGGACGAAGGAAATACGGAGTCAATGCGTTTCTCAATTGCCTGGGAATATATCCAAAAAACAACGAAAAACCCCAACAAATCAACGAAATTGTAGGTCCGGATGCACCGTCAGCTGGCCGAGGCGCAGGGCATTCCCTTCCCATCTCCCCTCTCCTTCCTCCCCTACGAGTCCTCGTCTGGATCCACTGGCGGGACGGTCTCATCACCCTCAGGACGGGGCACGAGCAGCCCGATTGGCGGCGGAGGTAAGCACTGCTTTCAGTACAGTGCTAGACGGAAGTCCCATCTAAGCCCGTCGTTTCGAATTCCGCGTTCAAGTGCAAATTTGGAAGATATTTGTAGAAGGCTTTCTTCAGGAATTAGTGCATAATAGGCATACATCAGCAGTGAAAAGATGGCGTAATAAATCTAGAACGTTAATACTATTCCGATTCCAGGAGCGGTGCCCCTCTCCCCCTCCTCGCATCACGGCTTCGTCGTTACTGGCGGCGATTTCCACGCTATGGACGTCAAGCAGGAGTTTGGAGACAGCGGTGAGCCTTTGATCTTTTATCTTTGGCTGATCTTTATAGTCAATAGTACTCCCCAGTTTGAGCAATTCGTGGTTGTTGAAAATCGTAATGAGCGATCAGAGAGTATCTTTCAGATGTGTTGTTCGTTTTTTCCCAGTTGTTCGTATTGATAATAATTTGTTCCAATGAAAATCTCGTTGGCACTATCCCAGAGTCAATCATTGTCCTTTTGCACAATCTCTGAAACCCATTCTGATTTCTTCCAACCTTTTGAAAATTTTCATCACTTATCGATTACTTCTTGCAGTAACCTATCGACTGCTTTCGAGTACTGTATCCGGCACTACCAATCGATAACTGACACTGATTCGTATACCGTAACTCATCGATTTCTTTCAGCCGGCTACGAGTACGGTCTCTATCCGCACTACGCGGCGCACGCCTATTCTGTGGCTGACGCGCCCTCCTCCTTCGGCATGACTGCAGGTACTGTAGGCTACCGTACTCTGCGCCTATCGCGTACTGACTTTTCTACCGTATCTACCGTAACCTACCGTAATTCAGGCGGCGCCGTCGTGTACCCGCTCGCGCCCACCGCCGGTTCGCTGCCCGGCGACATTCCCTCCTACCCGCCCTCCACCCACCAGGTACGGTATATCGACTACCGTACCCTACCGTAATCCAATCCCATCGCGAACTGATTTTTTTGCAGCCCGAGCCCGACCAGGTGATCATCAGCCACTACGAAAACGCGTACCGGGGAGTGTTCTCGCCGCGGCCCGATGCCGGTTATGAACCCAGCATGTTCGAGCACTTTGTGAGTGAAACATTAAAAAACATAAATTATGAAAGACTCCAACGAGAAGAAATTGCTCAGTCGGTATCTATATTTATTTCATAGGATATCTGAAACTCATCCAAAACGTTTATTTCATTTTCGAGATACAGTAACAGATTCTACAACTCAATCAATCGATTATCATAGCCTACCGTAATCCAACAATCGTCTCAGGACCGCCGTGGCTTCTGGCAGTCGCTCTCCAACGCGATCACTCCCTACCTCCAGGCGGGAATCAATTTCGCCAAGGAGTTGCCCGATTTCAAGAAGCTGGGGCAGGACCAGCAGATCAATCTGTTGAAGGTGAGAGATTCTTCAATTCATACTTCAATGAAAGGTCAATGAAACGAGAGAGTGCGCAGAAATAGTTAGTGCAGACCTCTACAATAGTTTTGTTGCATCACCCACAGCATCGATATCAAAGTTAAAAGTATTGTCGACTGCAGTATGTTATCGAATGTCAGAGTACTGTAGACTACGGCCCCCGTCCATTACAGTAATGATTGATTTCCGTTCAGGAAGCGTCCTTCCAAATGCTCGTCCTCGCTCTCTCCTCCACCTTCGAACGCGACTCGGACACCCTCCGGATCCACAACCTGATCGTGCCATTGGACGATGGTCACTTGTCGATGATCGAGCACCACAGGTACGGTAGCATTGGGATACGGTAGTGTGGGATTACGGTACTGTAACTTATCGATTGCAGGGAGTCCCGGTTGCTGCTGTCGCTGCGGGACGCACTACGGACGCTGTCCGTCTTCCAGCTGAACCGGAGCGAGGTACGGTAGATTATCGATCGATAACTGATTCATTACCGTAACCTTTGAAGATTACAGTACAGGTCAATCGATAACTGACTCACAATACCGTATCCTTTCAGATCGCTCTCCTCTCCGCGGTCATCCTCCTCGAGCGGCACATCTCATTCTCGGGCAATCTAGGAACGTCGACGATTTGTAGCCAGCTGCTTCACATGCACACGAGGTACGGTAATACGGTTATCGAGGACTGAGTTTTTCTGATACCGTAGTCTGAATAAATCGATAACTAACTTTAATCCCCCTCTTTTCAGTATCAACGGTGCCGCGCACACTCTTCGTAGCATCTTGCCACTCATCGACAACACAGCCTTGATTCACAAGGAACTACTGAATGACCTGAAGGTATCGTACTCTTACTCTACCGTACTCTTCATTCACTTGAAACGATCAAGAACTGACTTTATACTATATGAGCATATTAAACCTCCTTCTTGTAGGCTACCGATGACAAAGAGGGCATTCAGCAACTGTACACGGAGTTGTTTTGATGACCCACCGATCTACCGTACCCTACCGTACCCGATAGATATACATATTGACCGTGCTCGCTTGCCCGCCCGGTAGGCTCTCTTGCCTGTGTTTTCCTTTCTCATTCCAATCGATATCCCCTTCGCTTTACCCTACCGTACCTCTCATCCGTTGACTGACTATTGATTTCTAGCTGAATAATTATTGATTTCTATCTACCGTAGCCGATCTAGGAACTATACTTTCTCGTGTATGTGTGTGTGATTATTTAGCGATCAAAGATTATCGATCGATAGGTGCAATCGATAGACGTATATTCCGTAATCACAGCCTTCATATACCGTAATCTCTCCGACAGGTCTTTCGCTGATCGTCCTAGAACCTAATTTTATGTATTTATTGATGTTTTCGTAAATGTATCAAAATACTTGTAAATTATCGGCAATTATCTCCCGTTTTGTGCATTTTTTCTCTTACTTTCTTTCGCATTTCAGATTTCCAACATTCCAAAAAAACCTATTCTCCGATTGTGCATTTCATACCACATTCCACAAGCCTTTCGCCGTCCGCATTTATATCGATTGAGCATTATATCACATTAGCTGGTTCCGATAGTTCCTTCATCATTATTGATTACTGTATCGACCGATTACTGTAGATGAAGCCGATCGATAAAGTTCTCTACGATTGAAGTTCTCTACGAGCGATGACGAGTGTGACATTCTTATCGTTGAAAATGATTTATTTTTTCACTTTTCTCGAGTCACTGCACCAATGGCAACTAAGGTGTTCAAATAGTGTTGAAGGATATGTGAAACTTAGCTGAACAATCCCATTCCTTAATATTAGTCCTATGACAAATTACAAGCCTCATTCCATTCGAGAACAGAATTTATAAAGAGTTTCAGTAGGAAGATCAAGACTTCATCTGAATTTTCATCACGAGTGCTTTTGGGTAATTTTTGTGATTTGTGGGAGATGAATTCCAACAATTCGTTGGTGTTCGATTTGAAGATTGTGTGAAACACAACCCATAATCATAAGATTCCATTTGAGGGATCCGCACATTCTATTGACAGCCGCAACTGACTTGTTAGCGTTCGAAAATTCAAATTTGATACTTATTCATAACTTATTTTGTTAGATTGCTTCTTATTATTGCAAATTTGTAGATAGCATCGATTCTATGGAGACAGGTGAAAACAAGACGGTAAGAATCGATCATTCAACCTTTCAATCAGATAAATCACGCAGGATCACCTCTCAAATCTATTCAACGACTGCCTTCTTGATGTGCTTGAGAGACTCGATCAGTGAGTAATTTTTTATAGTTTTCAAAATTTCGAAATTCCGAATTACATTTCGATTTACTCTATTCCAGTGATGATCTGGACGAATTTGCAACACTCAGCAGGAAAATGTGCCAACTGACTGCGCTTTCTCGCCCAAAAGCGGTCAAAATTCAAGCGCACAAACTCCGAATCTCGCAGGTTTGAAGGAAAATTATCATTCAGATTTCAAGCAGATCTGGTAATTTTCAAGTGATTTCAGGAAACTACGGATGATTTCTACTTCATGATAAAATATGATAGATATGTCCTGCGATTGAACAGCGCATGTTCAGGGCTATTCGAAAAGCCGCATATTGGAATGCGTATGAACGTAAGTTTCACGGAATATTAATCATGTAGATAATTGGTTAATTGTATGGTAGCTTTATATTGGGGGGGGGGGTATTGTACCTTTCAACAAGCCAAAGATTCCATTATTTAACGTAGTTCAGGAAAGACCGAAACTACGAACAATTCCGTATGAGATTATTGAACGAGCTTCCACTCTCATGAACAGATTTCGATTCAAGTACATCAGCTTGATAGGAGTGAGTTGGAGAGAGTAATTCCCTCAAATTTGAATTCCATGACCAATCGATTTGAAAATTTGAGTCGGTAATTAGCGAAAAACGAAGTTTCAAGTCGATTGTTGTAGGGGTAGCCGAGCCGATGAGAGACAATTCTCAATCAATTTGAGAGGTGTGAGGAGAGGAACTTTACTAACCTGATGAATTTCTCTTGTTCTTGAATTTACAGATATGCATCGACGATAACTTCCTAGATTTCATCAAGAAAATAACGACTTCTGCCTTTTCTGGCGAATCTTTCGAATTATATTCGTGCTCCTTCGATGAAAATTTGAGCAAAAATGGAAAGAAACGGTAACCCTAAATTATAACATTAAATTACTTAATATTTTTCTATTTTTCAGGTTCATGTCCATCATTTTATCGATAAAACCCACTCACTTCAAATTTCAAAATATGCGGGACGCTTATGAAATAGTTGATGAGAATTTCTTGGGTCAATTCGCTCAAGGGAACGTCCCAGTTTCCTTTGAAATATACGAAAAGGAAGTGAGCATATTATTCAATACATAGTTTGTGAGCACATTATTCCACAGTGAATACTGTTTTTGAAGAATCTTTTTTTTCTCAGGAAAACCGGACCAAGGAACATGTACAACTCCACACAGGAAAATCCTTCAACGAAGTTTTGCCGAATTTCAGAACTCTTACGATGCATTATCTAGTCGTCAACACCAATGGCATTGTGTCACTGACTCAAATTTTCTTGCAAAAAGCTCAAAATTCCATTTTAGAAGCGTCTTCGGCTCAGAATTGAGGGTACATGGTAGGGATGGCTTGGCAAGAAAAATAACCGGGTTGGGATCTTGCGAGAGTGAAGAATGAACCCAATCATTCTTGGAGAAAGGGCAAAATGAGTAAGAAGGTATGCAAAATGGCAAGATTCTTAAGAAAGGCAAGAATCTTGCTCATTTCAAGATTCTTGAGAGTCTCCTCATTCGTCGATTGACCGAGATAGACCGAGTGGTTCATTGAGCGAAACGAGAAATGATAGGTTCAAGATTCTTAAGAATCTTGCCTGAGAACAACGATTCTTAAGAAATATGTAAAAAGATCAATTTCCCCAATAAGATCTTCCTTTCTTTCTTACCAAGCCATCCCTAGTACATGGGTGTTCAAACTTTCGAAATTCGACATCATTGATCGAGCGCGGATTGAAGCATCTTTGGATGCCGATATGGACGTAGAATAATTCATTTGAAATTGAATGAAAAAGCGAAAAATAGCTTGATTTCAGTATGAACTCTGCACTTTAAATGGATATGAATATACTATGCATCGAGTACAGCTCACAGGCACAAATTACTCCGTTGGATTATTCGACTCTCATAGTTCTCAGCGGGTGTGCGCATTATTCAACAAACGAAGTTAACAAATGATAACAATAAATTGCACAATAAAGTCACTTTATCATGATCACTGAGTGTACTGTATCGACCGATTACTGTAGCTGGCCGATCGATAAAATTATCTACGATTGAGTGATCACTGTGCGTCTGTAGTACATCTGATTGTCTTTCTGGAGACATTCGTATCGCTGAAAAAGGGCGGTTATGAAGAAAAAAACGTTCGAAAAAATTTTTAAAATAAAAAACTTGAATTTACTAATCACAGAATTCCTATTCTAATTGAAGACTTGGTGAAACTTATTTCATTTTGCACATTAAAAAAATTCTTATAAAAACTCACAAATTGCCCGCTAATTTTGTCCGTTCCCACATTCAACAGTCCCTCCTTCGGGTCGTCCGTTTTACATCCCAACACAGACAGCTGCCCTTCGGCCGAGCAATTGTACACGAAGCGATCGGCGATCGTGAATCTAAAAATTATTATAATTAATTAAAAGCAGTTTTTTCGTAGCCTAGTTTGGTGTCTGCTCCCTAAAGAGAGCGAATGCTTCAAACTGTATTGCTTATTTGTTAAAACCCTTCGTGAATCTAAAAATTTAGATAACGGAAGTAAAAGGAATAACGCGTTAATTCGCCGGTAAAAACGTAGCTTCTGCAAACGCTTCAAGGGCTTGCATTCCATAACGTATGGAATTCTTATCTAATTTTTCTCCGCTAAAATGAGCTTCTTTGAAATTAGTTTCTTTTAAGTCAAGGGCAATTCGAACGGCTGCATTGATAATTTCGTCGATGGTAGAATCAAAAAAATCAATGCACTGCAGAGTCCCCATCCTAGCAGAATGAGCACAACGTAAAGGGGGGATTCATTGTCGACAAAAGCTGATATAGATTACTCTCTTCATTCTGCACATTCTCTCAACAGGTCTACCGGTGAGTGTGTGCGAAGAATAAAGAGAGTGATCCATCAGCTTTTGTCGACAATGAAGAGGGCAAAAGAGAGACACTCACTCCGTGTCCAGTGCGTACTTCGTCCCGCCGTGGTAGCAGCCGGACTGCAATGGAAAAGTCTTAATAAAGCGCTGTCGATTCATCTTAGAATCTCTATCTGCGATCCGAATCGGGATTTTGAATCATCATTAGGGATGGCTTCGCAAGAAATCGTCTCTTCATTTCGCGTACTCTCTCATCGGTCAGAGAGGCGAGAGAGCGTGCAGAATGAGGAGAGTCATTTCTTGCCAAGTCATCCCTAATCGACATCTTCAACTCACCGGAGCGCTCTGCACAACGACGAGGAGTGAGAGGAGGAGGACGGGGAGCAACTGGAGATTTGCCATTGATTGAGGAGACTGAAGACTGGACTGATACCCTCCACCCCCTTCCGCCTTTTATAGTCCGCCTACTGACTGTTGAAGAGATCTTGAATGGAAATGCCCTCCTCCTTTTGCGTGTTCTCTCGCTACTCTGACCATTCAGAGAGCATTCAGAATGGACAGAGCATCGATTCTATTGGTCGATGACCCTTATGCATAGCCTGAGCATGAGAGAAGCGCATTCTCGTTCGTCAGAGAATGTAGAGAGCATGCAAAATGAGGAGAATCGACGTTGCTCGACGGAAGGATCGGAATGAAATGATAGTTAGGGAAGCAGCGAAATATCGAAAACACATTTTGCAGATTCAGATTTCACGGTTTTGCGTAGTAGATTCCAAATAAAAGATTATTTCATTGTATGATCGAAATGCTTTATTCTCTTGTTTGTTTGCAAATCATCAGAAAGAGCGGTGCATTTCAGCACT